>JAFEMH010003370.1:0-270371 GCA_022495995.1 Adenophora triphylla var. japonica
GAAGCAGCAATGTGGGAAGCAAGAAGAGAGGAAGCATTGAAATGGTTGTTCTTGAACACATTGTTAAAGAATCAAGATATATTTTCTACAGACCTTTCTGCTCTATGTATGGCTGGATGATGCATAATTCACACACTGGCCTACTGAACAATTATTTGCAATGACAGCTTTAAATATAATACTCCCTCCGTCCCAAAATGTTTGTCCCATTTGACTTTTTTTTTGAACTTTGATCACAAATATATGACAATTTAATTATGTTCATGAAATTCTAAAAATTCCTATTGATTCACCATTAATAATATTATCAACAACAACTTTTAGAATTTCATGAACATGATTAATCTCTCATAAATTTGTGGTCAAAATTCAACAAAAAAGTCAAATGGGACAAACATTTTGGGACGGAGGGAGTATTTATTTCTATAGCAAAGTAGCATTAAGAATGTGCGACTTATTGAAGTCAAATGTTTGATGAATTAATAAGCCGGCTGGAATTTATCTTAAAATTCCACTTTGCTCAGCAATGACGAATTTATGGCTTATACTCTTATTAAATATTATAGTTTGGATCTGTTTATCTTAAAATTTGACTAAAAGAATTATAAAAATTTATTTATTTACATGAAATTTAAAAAATTATTATTCATCTCCATAAAAATACTATTGATAACTATATTAAAATTTAAATGAAAATCAAAAATATTAACATCAGTATATTCATTAAGAAAGTCCAATATTTGAGGTAGTAGGATACTCTCTCCGTTCTAATTTACTTGACATCAATACTTTTGACACGAGACATAAGAAAAAGTAGGAAAGAGAATTAGTTGAATGATGTGTTGTTAGTAGAAAAAGTAAAGTAGTAGAGAAATTTAGTGAAAGAAATAATAATTTAATTGATATCGTAACTATCACTATCAGAAACTGGTGTTTTAGCGACGTAATCAACAGCGACGGACTCATTACGTCGCTATTTAGCGGCGGAAATTAAGCTTTAGCGACGGAAAGATTTTGGCGTCAAATTTACCGATGGAATTTAATTCCGTCGCTATATTCCGTCGCTAAAACGAATATTCCTCAAATATTCGTTTTATTACCGCCACTATTTTGGCGCAAAATTTACCGACGGAATATTCCGTCGCTAGTTCAGAACTAGCGACGGAATTATTCCGCCTGTGAAAAGTTAATATTTTTTTATTTTTTTTATTTATCAGCGACGGAATTATTCCGTCGGTGAAAATTAAATATTTATTTTTATAATACACCGACGGAATATTTCCTCCGCTGATAAATTAAAAAAAATTAATTTATCAGCGGCGGAAATATTCCGTCGGTGAAAATCAAATATTTTTTTATTTTTTTTTTGAAATATTACACCGACGGAATATTTCCTCCGCTGATAAATTAATTTTTTTTAATTTATCAGCGGCGAAATATTTCGTCGGTGAAATTAAATATTTTTTTTAAATTAAACACCCACGGAATATTTCCGTCGGTGATTATAAAATTTAATTTTTAATTATTTTTAGAACTAATTAACAAAATAACTAACTGAAAAACATTAAAACATTTAACTGAAACGTTAGAAAATTGACTGGAATTTCAAAAAAACTAACTGAAAATTTGAAAAACTAACTGAAAACGTTAGAAAAATAACTAAAAACGTTAAAAAACTGACTGAAATTCTTAAAAATTAACTGGAAACGTTAAAAAACTGACTGAAATTTCAAAAAACTAACTGAAAACGTTATACCATATACCCTAACCCCTATACCCTAACACCTAAACCCTAACCCCTAACCCCTAAACCCTAAACCCTAAACCCTAACCCCTAAACCCTTACCCCTAAACCCTAACCCCTAAACCCTGAACCCTAACCCCTAAACCCTAACCCCTAAACCCTAAACCCTAAACCCTAACCCCTATCCTAAACCCAAACCCCTAACCCCTAAACCCTAACCCCTAAACCCTAACCCCTAAACCTTAAACCCTAACCCATAAACCCTAACCCATAAACCCTAGACCCTAAACCCTAACCCCAAAACCCTAAACCCTAACCCCTAAACCCTGAACGCTAACCCCTAAGGTATAGTGTATCGGGTATAGGTATAACAGATAGGTATAGGTATAAGATATAAAGTCGGTATATGGTATAGGGTATAGTCAGATAATGATAGGGTATAGGGTATAGGTTATGTGGTATGGGTTTAGGTATAGGTATAAATAAGATAGTGGTATAGTGGTATACTGTATAGTATGTGGCATATATAGTAGGAAGGCAGTATGTGGTATAGGTATGTATGTGGTATATAGGGTTTAGGTATAGTCAGATAGTGGCATGTGGTATATGGTATAGGTATGTGGCATAGTGGTATAGGGTATAGGGTATAGGGTATAGGGTATAAGGTATAGGGTATAGGGTATAGGGTATAGTGTATAGTGTATAGGGTATAGGGTATAGGGTATAGGGTATAGGGTATAGTGTATAGTGTATAGGATATAAGGTATAGTGTATAGGGTTTAGGGTATAGGGTATAGTGTATAAGGTATAAGGTATAGGGTATAGGGTATAGGGGTTAGGGTATAGGGTATAGGGTATAGGGTATAGGGTATAGGGTATAGTGTATAGGGTATAGGGTATAGGGTATAGTGTATAGTGTATAGGGTATAGGGTATAGTGTATAGGGTATAGGGTATAGGATTTAGGGTATAGTGTATAGTGTATAGGGTATAGGGTATAGTGTATAGGGTATAGGGTATAGGGTTGTAAGTACCCAAATCCGGATCGTCCAAATCCGTCAGAAAGTTAACCGAAATCCGTTAACTGACCCGCTCCAGGTTAACCGGAACTCGTTAAACTCCCCGTTGCTGTGCCAACGAGACGTCCCGGACCGCCGTGCATCCCGACGTCAAACCGTACTTATCACGTGACATCTCACGTAAAAGTATGGCTTTCCTCAAAAACGCATTTTCCGGCACTTTCCGGGCGTTTCGGACATTTCCGGACAAGTTATTTTAAAAACGGACAAAACCGGACCGGGAACGAACTCCCACACTTCGGTGAGTCACAGACACGTGTCCCGCATGCCACCTCCCTCTAGTCACTCGTCAATCACAAATCAAGGCCAAAAGACCAAAATACCCCTGGTTTGCAAGCCAAGTCCGCCGGACTCCACCGCGCAATTTTCCCGAAATTGCCAACAAGTCCTCCGCATTTCCAAAATTCCCAAAACCCCGAAATTCACCCAAGTCCGCCTGACTCCTACCGGCAATTTTCACCCTATAAATAGAAGTTGTCACAAAGGCAAAAAGGAGGATTTTAACACCAAAAATCACATACCCCACGGTCCAAACCGGTTTCCACCCTCCCGAGCTCCCGTTTTGTCTCGATTCGCGTGAAACCTTCGTATTTCGATCAAATACGCACCCTACAACTTCGAAACAACCTTTCGAATAATCTTTCCGTGTCCCGTGCACACCTCCCGAGCCAAAGGAGTCGACCCTAGCCATAGGTATAACTCCCTCTCTCTCGAATCTTCCGCTCTGCCTCGCTTACGCGCCGCCGCTATAATCAAGCTTTCGAACGCCATTGTCAAAATGTAGACGCCCGTCTAACGGTCCGATACGCTTAGCCTCTCGATCCTCTTTCTCTTCCGTAAGAGAAGTAATCACGGGTTAAAACGGCGTTCCGACCCTGCCGTTTACTTTCACGTTATTTACAATTCCGAGCCGTTTGGCCTCGTTGATCGTCATTTACAATTCCGAGCCGTTGGCCTCGTTGATCGTCATTTACAATTCCGAGCCGTTTGGCCTCGTTGATCGTCA
Source organism: Adenophora triphylla var. japonica (assembly GCA_022495995.1). Lineage (NCBI taxonomy): Eukaryota > Viridiplantae > Streptophyta > Magnoliopsida > Asterales > Campanulaceae > Adenophora > Adenophora triphylla. The sequence goes on from JAFEMH010003370.1 coordinate 3,829, forward strand.
TTTACAATTCCGAGCCGTTTGGCCTCGTTGATCGTCATTTACAATTCCGGATCGTTTGATTCCGTTGACACTGCTTTAAATACTGTCATTTACAAGTCAGATCCGCTTTGGATTGTGATAGTATTTACTTTTCAAAAGTCCGAGTCGCAACCCGATTCGTTGATCGCATATCATTTAATACGCATTTTTCCCGTAAAAATCGTTAACAATGTAATGCCCGGTTCAAAACCGGAGTTCGTCCGTCGAACTCTCTTTCAAAACGCGCGACATGACGTTCGGCCTCCGAATGCTCATCTTCAAACTCAAAGCCGCCATTTGACACTTAAAATCATTTAATACGCATTTTTCTCGTAAAAATCGTTAACAATGACTCATTTCAACTCAAAGTCGACGTTTGCCACGCAAACGCTCATTTCAACTCAAAGTCGACGTTTGCCACGCAAACGCTCATTTCAACTCAAAGTCGACATTTGCCACGCAAACGCTCATTTCAACTCAAACCGACGTTTGTCATTCAAACGCTCGTCTTTTCAAACAAAGTCACCTAATCAACGTTTGTCACTCAAACCAAGATTAAAGCTTGTCATTCAAGCCCCCATTTCAAAAGACACACAAACACACACACAGACGATTTCGAGAAAGGTAGAAAGACTCGTCATGCGAGGCGTTTCGGGCGATCTCGTCATACTCTACCCGAAACGTAACCTGACCTCCGAACCTAACAATCTCTCGGTACTAAAAAGCTTTTTACTCGTTTTTGCTGCCAATAAAATGATCCCCGTTTTCAAAGCCTTTTCCTAAGTTTTTGCTACCAATAAAAACGACACCATTTTCGCAATAGCCGTTTCTCAACGTTTGGGCTCAAAATACAAAACCGCGTGGCGACTCCTCATTCTCGCTTCCTTCCCGTGAAGCGAGGTCTCGCACACCAACCCCGCGAAAGACAACCGCCTTTTCCGCGCGCCCGCGCGCGAAAAGATCGGGTAATTTCGCTTGGCGACTACTGGGAAAAGATACTTTTTCAAAACTACCGTTGTTTTCTAAAAGCCTTCCGTGGGTCAAACTTTCGTTTACCCTTCCTCGTTTTCGTGTGTGTTACTTTAAACCTCGAACGGTTTTTTTCAAAAGGCATTACATTGTCAACTTTTCAAAATCTTACCATGTTTGTGCATCCCCATTCATGTTTGATTTTCATGTCAGTTTTTGAACCGTGCATCATAAATTCTTTAAGACACATTCTCGAAAATCTCTGCTTTACTCGTAAAAGAATTTTAGTGACCGCACACTACGCGCACTTGCCGCCTCTAACACCGCACTTCACGTGCACTTGCCGCCTCGGTACACCGCACACTACAACCCCTAACCCGGGATGGCCTTATCGCTGCACTCCGATTGGTCCGCTGTACACCTTTCGGGGCGCACGGGTCGTCCCAAACATCCCATCCTAGCCCGTGTAAGCCATGCACTCCTTTGTGTCACACTTTGTCCAAGACCCCTGGTTGGTTTTGGCTTAGCTCGTGTCATAAAGCCTAAGTGTATGTTTTTCACGCCGGGCCCCGCTCCGAGTCAAGCTCGAGAGTTTTAGACCAAAGGTCGTTCCCGACCCGAAGTCTTGAGCTTTTCACCTTGACTTGACGCGGAGCTCGCCGAAAAATATACCCGAAGGTTCAATGTGACGCCGTGTCACCAAACCTCGCCGTATGTACCGTGCCGCCCACAACTTGGCCAACGCTAAAAGCTAAAGGTCTCTCGCACAAGCGAGTCAGAGAGGTCATGCCCAAATTTTGGCACGACTCCCGCCTTAACTTAAGGACGTTGACCTCGACCGTGGCCCGTACGCCGCACACGCCGAAAGTTTGCGTGATCGCCTAGCCTTAAGTTCACTTTTTCCTTTGTCGGTGGAACTCGCTTGCCTTATCGACCTCGCCGGGATAGTCCGTCCCGAGAAAGATGATCTACAATGGAAACGAGGGGCTTATAAGCGTAGTGACGAGATCCACCGATTAGAGCTCTAGGATTAGTTGCGAAAAGAAGACACGCTCTTTTCCAACCAATTAGGACTCGAGAAAACGCGCTTTAAGTAAACTTTAATCGGTAATCGCACATTGCACAAGCTCCGAAAACCTTGAGCCAAATACCCTTTTCCGAAGCCTAAACCCTTCCTTTCGTTCCTCGCAGCCGAGCGTAAAGTGGTTCAGATTTCCGGCCGCCGCCTTGCCAGATCACAAGAACGGCAAGGCGTCGCTTCTTCTGTTCCCTCAGCCTCCTCAACAAGATTTCCGACATGTCTAGCTCACCGAGAAATCGTGGACGGGAAGGACCCCGCCACCGGTAATGTATATGACATTGGAAGAAGCCATCCGGCTTGTGAGGTTCACAAGAGGCGTAAAGAAGATCGCAGTAATTTCGTGGTACAGCCTTTCCGAATGAGCGTGGTATAGCAGCCTATCCCCGCCGACGGTACTTTTGTCCCGGTAGAGGATGACGATTCCCCAAAACCAGCTCACCAAACCTTCAATCGTGTTCCTCCCCGCCAACTTACTTCGGATGCCTTCCAACCAAGGAAACAAATGACCTAGGCTCCATGTTGCCACCTCTCGAGCAACCCCTGTCAATTTTGGTCGCCCCAAAGGCTACACCCATCACTCAATATCACCGCACCGCCGACCATCTCAGATGCCAATATCCTCAAGACTCCTCCCGGGTTCGTCCCGTTGCCTATACACGAATCTCTAAACACCGGGGACAAACCCCGATACAGCTCGTAAAAGGCTCCCGTATATTCTCATATACCAAGCCTTCCACCTCCAATCACTACCGCTCACGTGGTAGCACCCGGCGCCGAGCCTCACACCACCACCGGACCCAACCTTAGCCTCGGGATGGTCGAGCGTATGAAAGACCCGAAAGCCACCATGAGCAAACCAAAGCAGAAACGCTCAAATCCACGTATCCGGAATGGTCACGCCTCTCCCCGCCAAGTTCGAATGCCTGAGATGGACCGATTCGATGGAACCGAATGTCCTCAAACGCACGTCGACACTTACGTTCTCGGCATGAGAGCAAAAGGAGCAACCCTCCAAAGAAATGGCCGACCACTTCCAAAGATACGCTCAAAAGCTCGGTTACGATGGTTTCGAGGGTCAAGCTCGCGGATCGCCACACACTGGGAACAGACGCAACATCTTCCCCGGAACGGCATGCATCCAACTTAGAGTGGGAAACAAGTCGCGAGGACTTAATCACCACCGAGCGTAAAGCGGATGAAAGTGTTGGGGAATTCTACAAGAGATGGAGCCGGAAACTCTCCGAAATCATGGAGCCACTCTCCAAAGACGAATGTATGCGGATCTTCAAGTCTTGCTTGAGACCGTCCATCGAACTCTCATCGGGCCACAATTTCTTCCTGCATCTCCGGCCATGGTCAATGCCGGCCACGCTTCGAGAAGGATCTCAAGGAAAAGTTGGCTACCGTACACCCAGACGTATACCGCTCAACACCGCATTCAATCCCGCACCGGCCCCGGCAAAGTGGAAAGATACGTCCGTCAACTACGCCCATCGTGGACAAACAATCGGGTAACGTAAAACCTGGGCCCCGCAAAGCAACAGCTTCTACTCGTGGCGCACGTACACTTCGACAAGTTGGACATGCCACCGAGCAAGATGCCGGAAGGGCTAATCAAGGAGGGTCTCCTTAAGCCCGTGGCCAATTACAAACCCAAAGTTCCCGTAGCCAATGCGGACAAGAGCAAATATCGCGCTTTCCATCGCATCACGGCCATACCACCGACAACCTGTTTGGGGTTACGATACGAAATCCGTAACTTGATAGAAGAAGGCAAGTTAGAGCGCCCGTGGCCCAATACGCCGGGAATCCTTTCCGAATAATAACAATGTGAACTCCATTGAGCGGGTGCCCAAGAAGTGTGCTACGTAATCCAGCTCCGCCTCTTTCACTGGATCCTCCTCTAATGTTCACATCGCCTACGATGTTTGTGATCGCTCCGCCTCGCCCGGAGTACGAGTCTCGAGAAACCGTCCGAGCAATCCTCCGAGGAAACAAGAAGAAATCCTCTCAACAAAGAATCGAGAGAAAGATACGAAGCCGGAGATACCAGCAGTAGGTACACTTGGAGAACCCTCCGGAGGTTCGACTACTACGCACCGTACTCCAGCCCCTCTTTGCCTCCAGGCCATGCAGCCTCTAGAGCGCAGGGGTGGGAAAGCCGAAAAGCCCAAATTAAACCAGAATTCTGCACTGAACACCGGAATACCTCGTATCTTGATAGTCTTATCGCGCCAAGCCTAACCCTCCGCGGGATCGCCTAAGATTCAACTTGTCCAAACTTTCCGAGCCCGGACCGGTAAAGGAAGATCAAGGTCGCCTTGGCAATCGCACTCGATCAATGTGCTAACCAAGGGCGGCAACCGCCACAGCAAATTTCAACATACTCCCCGAGGTTCCAAAGAAAGGCTTTACCTCGCAAGAGGAAGACAGAAACGGATGGCCGGATGACTCTCCTTCTACGGATAGAGACGAGATCTACGACTCCCGCCCGTATGGCAAAGCATGATCACATTCTCGTGATTGAAGACTTACCGAGAGACGCCTGGCACAACGAAGCTCGTACATCACTCTCAAACTCAACACCATATCACTCCCGAGTATTGGTAGATAACGGGTCAGCCGTTAATGTCCTCCTCTCAAAGATGATGCGAGCTCTCCGCATCCATGAAAGCCATTTGATACCGTCTACTCTGACTATCAAGGCCTACGACAACTCGTCTCGTCCCATCCTGGGACAAGTGACTCGAACTTTGGTTCGAAACCCAAATGGTGCCAAAGAAATTCCACGTGATGGACATTCCATCCGAGTTCACAGCCTCTTTGGGACGCCCTGGCTACACCACATGAAGGCCATAGCTTCCACTCTCCATCAATGTGTCAAGTTCATCAACCGACAGGAGATCTCGAAGTCATCCGAGGGGACAGCTTCTCATAGGAAACGAAGCCGAGACAAGAGCCAAACGTGTCCGCACTCGTGCACCGGTTACCTCCTTCGAATCAACCAAGGGACTATCTGGGCAAATCTCATCGTAATCCTCGTAGTCCGAGATGCTAACTATGTAAACGTACTCGAGCAAAGTGCACTCGGCAAGCCCGATACATCAAGTTCAACCGTCGTTTCCAACACTTGGAGGCAGTATTGGAAGGAAACGCCGAATATCGCCATGATACGGGCACATAAACCCCAGCCTCCAATCGGAGATTCGTCAAGATTCTCCAAACAAACTCTCGCCCCGCTGTGAAGAGGTTTTTGTGATCAAGGTCAACAAGCACCGTCATTCTCGTGATGAATGCATGGAAGTTGTATGACGTCCTCCACGAGGAACTACCCGCCGCACCCCTCTTCTCCAACGAAGAGCATGATGTTTTCCTAGCCGCTTCCAAAGAACGCAACCTCGACGCAATACGCCCCTACACCCGGATCGAGCGATCGATGACGATGAATCTCGGGACTCTCCGAGTCGAGGACGCGTGCACCCGCAGCGCACCTCCGCATTCACATGCTCGCTTTGAGGACGGAACTCCTTCCGATCGTGTCACCTACGACCAAGGTTCCAATACCATGGAAATTGTCAAGCTCAACGTCCAAGACATGCATGCCTATCCGACAATTGGAAGCACGTGATTCACGCAACGAGGAATCCTCTCGATCAAGTGAATGACGACGACTTCGTCAATATCATCTATTCCCGTATCCCGATGAAGCCAAGGACCCCGTTCTTGTTATCGTATTCTCGCAACACCAAGGTCACCCTCGATGATCGCTCGCTCACGGTAAACGAGGCACCGGCCAAGCGAGCTCGTAGCTCATCCCTACTTCCGAGTACCACCCTGGGCCGCAACCGGCCCGTGCCGTCGCTCAAGCTTATACCCTCAAGCGCCGCCAAGGCCAAGTGGCAACAAAGAAAGGAGACCAAGCTCCTCACCCCGCTACAAGTCGTATCAACCTCGGGAACGCTTCCACCAGCCCACCCCGAAACATCTCGTGGAAAGTCTTCCCCGCAAGGCGTAGCCGCCTTCCGACACAGAAATGACCACCTCAAAGATCAACATGCTTCAGCCGATTCTCGCTCCCACCGTCACGGCCCCGATTCGTACATCCCGCCAATCGATCGCTAGCTTTGATAGACTTGGCGATCGAGCGAGATCACGAGACCGTCAACATTGCAGAATTCAATACCCCCGTGGGGTCAATCAAGCGTATATGGGCAAACTTCTTGGTGATCGAGATTAAGGAAGGACGCATGGAATGTCCCTACCCGACTTCCTTCGTCAATGTAATCCAAGTGTTCCCGCCATTCGGCGATTTGAATGTAATCACGGTTCTCGACACTAGCCGACGATGCGCACCTACGGAGACCGCCTAGGTCTCGCAAGGAAAGCTCTCATGGAGCTAGCCGCTCAAGAAAGTCGTCTTTGGGACGAAGACCAAGCTCGAAAGACCTACAGGACCAAGCCCTTAAAGTGTCACAGCAAATTTCTGCATGCAAAGCTAGAGGCCACTCTGCACCGCTCGACCTCAGGAGTTTTGCCCATGGCAACTTCCCCTGACTACCGTCTGTTCTCATCCAACCCCTTTGCCAACCAAGGGTGGTCAACGGTCCCGATGACCTAGGAGATGGAACGACACGGGAACGAATCCTGGCCGCTTACCTTCCCGAGGAAAGCAAGTTCTCTCATGAAAGCGACGATGAAGACGATGAAACCATTCTCTTCCAAGCCGGCATGAAGTCAACAAAACCGGACTCCCAAGGGTCCCTTCCGGGAGGATGGGAACGGATCATCTCCGCACTCAAATTGAAAGGCCAACTCAGTGGAGGAAGGTCTATTTAAAAACAGGAGGAGGATGGAAATTCGCCTCGAGCAACTACTCAGTGGAAATTCCACAGCCTACGCCTTCATTTACGTAAACGATCAACTCGGGACAAAGAACTACCACATGGGCAGATGTTCGGAAGCCGTATACTCACCTTCCGACATACCCGCCACTCGATAAAGCAGAGAAGAAAACTCTCCCCAATGGAGGTTTACCTAGACCGCCGCACGCAGCTTCAAAGAAGCACCGGCTATTCTCACACGGGAAGAAACGCAGCATTAACTCTCGACGCAGCTCCGCCGCAAGAAGGTTGATCTCGGGGCCTGAGTGGAGGAAAACTAGCCAACCACGAGTATCGCTGCACCCAACCTGCATCGCCCGAGTATGCTCAAGAAGAAGGAAAGGAACGCGATATACCGTGAAGAGATCAAGGAGACCGTTCGCTTGAGCCGAGAACTCTCCAACCTCCCCGTGAGGGTCGCAACGCACGCCTGGGCCAGTAATCACTGTTGTGCACCGACATTCGAACAAACCTACGTCAAACCGTAGGCTACTCTTCCCCCGCAGAGGCACCTAAGCCGCATCCCGGGGACGTAATCCGCTAAGCCGCCGAAGCTCCCTGAATTCATCCACAATCAATGAGTTGAGGGAAGACGCATGGCCCTATGCTACGAGGAATCCTCCTCTAACTATGGCTCAACTCGTAGCACTGCTCGTAAGGGACCAAACCCGATGTCGCTGTTCTAACCCGATCGGGTCAAATCCATGCATTACCACCTAAGGCCACCAAAAGCCGACGGAGCTGCACTGCAAGTCCGGCCACCCGCAGACGCAAGTTCCTTGAAAGAGGACCCGATCCTCACTCACCAAGGTGACTCAGCGAACATTTCCTCGTCTCGCTCACCTCCTCTTATCCTCACAAGCTCAAGCTAGAGGAAAGCCTGGCCCGTACCATGGTCCCCGTGGACGCAACCCCGCATGAAGTCATTCGATGATTGGTAACATCCACTATGGCAACATTATCACCTTCACAGATTTGGACCTTCCAAAATTTGGGGCCGATCACAATGAGCCGCTTTACATCACAAACCCGCCCGGACGAGCGCCGTCTTCCTCGCGTGTTGGTAGACGGAGGTTCCGAATGAATGTCTTGCCCGCCAAGATGATGGACTCCGCTTGACATCAAGCCCACGTATCTTAAGCCTTCACCCACACCGTCAAGGCCTATGACTCTACTTCCCGTACAGCTTCTGGGTTGCTACTCTTAACATCCGGGTTCGGCAAGCGGGTGATCCCCACCGAATTCCAAGTGTTGGACATTCCAATCACTTTCACAGCCCATCCCGGGGCGTCCCCGCCGCATCAAATCAATGGCGTGGCATCCACCCTTCACCAAGGCCTCAAGTTCATGCAAGGCAACGAAGCTAACTACGCCTACGGCGACGTTGTCACCACCGAGGGGACCAAAGACCAACGACATTCCAGCCTTGGAAATCAAGCATAATGATGACATGCCATTAACTCGGATTCACTCGAGACCTCCAAGATCCAAATATGCAACGTGGACCTTCCACTGCCTCACGATCGATTCCTCCCGCCATGAGGATGATGAAACTCATGAACTTCATCCCAGATCGGGGCTCGCAAAAGGCCGCAAGGCCAAGCACCAAGTTATTGAAGTCAAGGACCACACCACGGTCCAGGGGCTTCGCTACGTGCCAACACCGCCGACATCAAGGAAGACAAAAGGCTCGCCCGCACCAAGGCAAGCAGCCCACAAAAGGGGAACCTCCGACGGCACACCCAACCTCCGACCTTACATGTTTTGACCTCGCTCATTACTTCACCAAGTGGAACCGACAGAACCGAGGGGACCAACAAGGGAACCGACAGCTAGAACCGAGGGGACCGACAGGGAACCGGAATGAACCGAACCGGACCGACAGAATCGAGGGGACCGACAAAGGAACCGATGAAGATGAGAAAGAAGCAGGATAGTCAACACCAAGACTACGTAAAGAATGGAACAGCCTAGCACGGACCTCAAGCGTTTCGTAGGACTCAAAGCTAATCCGATAAGGGGAGCGTTCCTCGACATCACAAACTCTACCTCGGACCAACCGCCACCACAGCCCAAAGATGAGTACACATTCAAGGGAATCCTGCACTTGGAGGAGCAACTCAAGGTACTTCCATGGGAAACAAGTTGTTCGGATCACCCGCCGAGGCCACATTCGAGACAAGAAATCCAAAGCGTAAGGAACCGTAATTCATAGAAGACGCTCTCAGCTGGACCAAATTCTACGTAGTCCGTTTGAAGAAGTCATGGAGTTGCCCAACTTGATCGATCGGGCTCCGACAACAAAGCATGATCGCCATGATAGGGACAACAGAGCCAAGCCTCTCGATCCCCGCACCCTCCTCAAGCATCCAAAGAATGCCACCGAAGAATTGGGTAACTTTCACCGACCAAGGGCAAGCCGTGCAATGGAAGACAAGCCGGGCCCGCACCCACATCTCCCTAAACCCGGTCTCAAACCCTTTCGAGCCGCCCTGTCGTAGTCCAGCCTCTCCGAGTCATCCAACGGCCTTACGCCGGAGGACTATAATGTTGTAGCCAATCATGTATTCCCGCTTCTTGTGTAATGAAAAGTCTCGACCTTTCTGAGTATCCTCTCATTGCCACTTTAACAACCGATAAGTTAACAAACAACTTAAAAGACGTTAATAACTCAATTGATAAAGAAGCGTACACATTAAACGAACAATACATTAAAGAAGTTCTCGAGCGTGTAGTTGACCAAGAGGACAACCGGCCCAAGCCGCCGAAGAGGTTATGACCAAAGTGAACCCGGGGTCGCTGCAAGAGCCTAAAGAGACACAAGCTGGCGCTTCGCCGATGCGTAAAAGGAAGCCCCGATAAGCTCTCCTCCGGGAGTATGTTGACGTGTTCGCCTCGGTCATATCAGACATGCCAGACTCGATCCTCAATCGTGGAGCACAATTCCCCGGATCCCGAATCCAAGCCTCACAAATGTAAGCCGCGCAAGATCAAGCCAGAGTGGTCCTTGCAAGTTAAAGAAGAAATTGAGAAAATGCTCCGAGTTGGTTTCATCGTAGTGATTGAGTACCCGACTTGGCTCTCCAACATCGTGACGGTCACCAAGGCCAACGGAAAGGTCGATGTCGCGTGGATTTTCGGGATCTCAACAAGGCCAGCCCTAAGGATGATTTCCCATCGCCTAACATCGACATGCCGGTCGACACCACGGCAAATTTCGAAGTAAAGTCCTTCGTGGACGGGTTTGCCGGATACAACCAGATCAAGATGTCCGAGGAGGATCGTGCCAAGATCGCCTTCACCACTCCATGGGGACATACTGTTACACGGTCATGCCGTTCGGCCTAAAGAACGCCGGGGTTACTTACCGGGCCGCAATGCCCTCTTCCATGACATGATTCACAAAGAAATCGAAGTATATGTCGACGACATGATCATCCACTCCAAGGGATCGACATGCAAAGACATGACAGATCTCGAGGAAGTTCTTCAATGTACTCGTAAAACACTCCATGAGGTTGAACCCGGCAAAGTGCACCTTCGGGCCAAGCGCGGCAAGGTACCGGGGTACATGGTTACGTAAAGAGGTATCGAAGCCGATCCCAGAAAATCAAGGCCATCATCGACATGAAGCCGCCTCAAACCCCGATGTAAGTGAAAAGCTTCATGGGAAGACTTCAGCACATCGCCGCTTCATCAACCAGCTTGACATCTTCTCGCGAGCCCATGTTCAAACCGATGAAAAAGAATGCCGACATCAAATGGGACTCCGAGTGCCAAACAGCCTTTCGAGAAAATCAAGACCTACTTGGTTAATCCCCCACCCTGTGCCCGCCACACGAAGACAAGCCACTACTCCCGTATCCGATGCAAGAATGTACACGTCTATCGGAGCAATGCCGGCACAAGAACAGTAAAGATTCCAAGGTTGAGCATGCAATCTACTTCGTAAGCCGAAAGCTTCAAGGAAGTGAACTCAAATACTCAAAGACGTAGAAAACCTGTACCGCCTGTATGGGTAGTCGGGAAACCGAAACACTACATGCAAGCCGTATTCAGCTCCCCGGTCTCCAAAGTGGACCCCGTCCGATATCTCTTTGACAAGCCATCCTCACAATGCGGCTAGCCAAGTGGTCATTCTTCCCGGCCGAGTTCGACATCAAGTACATGGTCGAAAATCAACAAAGGGCGTAGTAATGGCGCATCGCCTTGCCGACTTCCCGAGCAAAGGAACCTAAGGGTCCCGATCCGCAATTTCCTGACGACGGAATCTTTTCACTTGACACGCAAACCGCCGGCAACTCTTCTTCGATGGGGCAGCCAACAAGAAGGGGAATGGCATTGGAATGCTCCTTGTCGATCCCAAGGACGAGCATACTCCCATAGCCATCAAGTCGAATTTTGAAGCAACCAACAATGCAAACAGAATCACGAAGCCTCGTGGCAGCAGGTTTGGAAGCCGCCTCGAGCGCAACATCTCGTAGCCGGATGTATATGGAGACTCAAAGATTGATCATCAATCAAGTATCCAACAAATGGAAGACGGTAGATTCTCGCCTTCAAGTACCACGCGTACATGGAGGAGCTCATTGCTCGCCCAAGGACATCTCTTTTCACTATTTGCCAAGAGACAGAAACCGCTCGCGCACGCCCGGCAACCCTCGCCTCTTCTTGTCGAAATTCCCGAGGGAAAAGCAAGAAACCCCTCGTAATAGGCAGACGGAAACACCCGCCTATTGCCGTGAGATCGAAAAAGAAAAAGAAACGATCGACGAACCCCGGTACAATCAAATTTACCAAGCATTCTCCAAAGCGGAGAAGCTTCCTTCACAAATGAAGATGGAAAATACAAAGAAGGGATCAAAGCCAAAAACATGATGGCATTAAAACGCCCGGCATCCCATTTCGTCATTCTCGGGGGTATGTTGTACAAGAAGCGCCACCAAGGGCCACTCCTTCGGTGTGTAAACAAAGAAAAAGCCACAGCTAATGAACGAAGTTCACAACGGAACCCGCGGTCCGCACATGAACGCCCGAGCATTGACACGCATCATTCTCCGTATGGGATACTATTGGATATCAATGGAAACAGACCGCATCCAGCTTCGTCCGAAGCTGCGACAAATGTCAACGGTTTTCCAACCTCAATCACATCCCTCCTCACGAACTCTACCGCATGACTACGCCTACGGCCTTTCGCCACATGGGGAATCGACGTCATCGGCAAGATCACTCCTCCAGGGAGCAATGGTCACGAGTTCATTTTAGTCGCAATGACTACTTCACCAAATGGGTAGAAGCCGATCGTACAAGGTACCGAATTCTAGGAAGGTGGCCGAGTTCATCCGAGAGAACATCATGTGCCGATACGGAGTGCCCAACGAGATCATCTCCGACAATGGGACTCACTTCGAAGGAAATTGTGACCAACTACCGACCGAATTCGTAGTCACACGTCACAAGTCTTCTCCTTACGTACCACAAACCAATGGTGCAAGAGAGGCACCAACAAGACTCTCGCCATGATAATCGTAAAGATGACCACTGCAGGCCTGGACCGGCCCGAAAAGCTACATCTAGCCCTCTCGGGGATACCGAACATCGCCGAACCGCCACAGTGGGAGACTCCGTTCGCACTTACCTACGGAATGGAAGCAATGTTACCCGTGGAATTGGAAATTCCATCCCTCCGAGTCCTCTTGGAAAACGGGGTCAATGAAGTCGAATGGCTACAGAGCCGTCACGACGAACTTGCTCTACTCGACGAGCGCAGATTGAAAGCCATGGAACACACTCGAGCCTACCAGAGCGTAATGGCACGAGCATTCGACAAGAAAGTCAAGATCCGAGACATCGTAGAAGGCGACTTGGTGCTAAAGGAAAAGCCTCCTACGCAGACCAATCCCCTGAAAAGTGGGAGCCTACCTGGATAGGACCGTTCGTGGTACAAAGAATCTTCTCCTGAGGAGCCACATGAAGTTAGCAGATCTGGACGGAAACCCTTTCGTTAACCCCGTGAACGGAAGCAAGCTCCGCAGATACTTCGTTTGAGGAAGAGCACGAGTCAACTCACCTTCCCCATACACCGTCCCCTCAAGCAAATTAAAGTGCTAAAAGAGTAATACCCAACCGGATACATTCCCGCTAATGATCCAGTAAAAACAGGTCGCACTTCTTTTGTCTTTGTTTTTCTCAAATTCACCTAAAGTGTCGAACTACGGTGACCTCGAGCCCCTTAGTCCAATTGTAAAAGGGGAACGTAGGCAGCCATCTTTGGTTCGGTCTAAAAACAAAAAATACAATAAGCATCAATTGCTTGTGTTTCGAAAAACTCTTTTCATTTAACCTACAAATTCATAACGGTTAAAACATTCTTTGATGAGTTCAAGCACGGCCAACTCTTGACTCGCTACACGCTAGCAAAACTACAATAAAACATTAATCAATTAATGTGTCTCGCAATGACAATGGGTGGATACTGGACAAAGAAGGTCAACCTAGTTTCCCGTACTAGGTCCTTCATCCTTCTTCCCTTTCCCTTTTCCCCGGCGAGTGTTCTTCACCTTCGCAGAAATATTCCGTAGGCCTTCTACCTCGGCTCGTGGACTCTTCCCGACGCCTCCGTCAATCCCGTGGCCGTCAATACGCTCCTTTCTAGCTCGTCTCGAGCCGCCTCGCTCGAGCCATCATCGCAAAGGCTTTGATTGGCCTCCCGATCAGCACTTGCCACATAATCGCCATGGCATCGCCAAGACGATTCCTGTGGTTAGCCCTCGCCTCTCGTCCTCCTCAATGTCGAACCGTCTGTGTGATCAGCACCCAACACTCACTCCGTCTCCACAAGATAGCCATCTCGTGTCTCCCCATACACTCTTCGTACTCACCCGTATATCAAGCCGATGTATCAAAGGCCCTCTCTCCGCGAAAGAGAACCCCGGGCAGAAAGGACGTGTATTGCCACCACCGGGTGACCAAAGAATAGCCGAAGGATCCTCCATCCGCAGATCCCACCTCAAAGGTAGCAAGATAACTCGATCGGGCCTGGCATCTCGCTCCACTGCATCGCCGCAGTAACCAATGATGGAATATAGAAAGACGTCCGAGACACCCGGCACTTCCGACGATCAATGTACCCTCCCGAGCGGTCCTACAAGTCTCAGAATCTCCAATGGGGAACCCACCATCGCAAGTGATGCGTGCCAAGTCTCGGCCATCCGCAGCTCCAAACTGTTTCGATTACTCCCTATCACCAGAGGACGCCGCGAGAAAGACCAAGCGTCACAGACATTGGCACCTGTGCATCATCTCAGCCTCTCTCCTCAACCACATGGTCGCATAGCGACTCCTCCCCACATGTATCGGCTACCGGCCGCCATCCGGCCTATGCCTGTGAACGTCTCGCCCAAGACCAATGGCACGATGTCTCCTCCACTCCTGCATCAAGCTCACCAGTCCAAGACACCGTGATGGCACACACCTGCAGACGTGAATGTGAACAGAGTAGCAATCACACACAGAGCAAACGCGTCCCACGCAAAGACGCTCCTCGCCTCCGCAAATCTTTCGGGCAGTCCCCGAAATGTCAACGTAATCGGAATCCTCAGACAAGATCCCGTATGCTTCTCCAAATGAGATACCCAACAAAGACACTAGCTTCTCAACGGTGGCCATGCCACCATACGGAAGAACTAGCTGCTCCGCCTCAGTCCTCCTGCACGGCCCGGAAATCTTCAAACGTAGGAGTGACTTCGTTGTACGAAAAGCCGTACACATTCCTCCTTACGTCCTGTAACCGAGACGCCGCTCTCAAAAGGTCCCATCTCGGCATGAGCTCCTTCAAAGCCCAAACAGATTTAATCCCGTAATGTACCTTCGAAAACCTTGTTCTCGCCTCGTGTGGTTCCGTACCCACGATCGAAAGTTGTCCAAATATCGCTCTTGCATCCGAGACGATAACTTGGGAAAAGGAGCCATGTCGAAGGTGAAGAAAACCTTAAGAAATGGAAAAGAACTCAAATGTAATGAGCAAAGCAATGCGCAGCTTCTTACAAATTGCAAAGCCGAAACCGCAATTTAAAGAATCTGAAATTCATTTCAAGTCCTACGGACTTCCCTCGCAGCTTGACTTGGTCAACTCTCGCAAATACCGCCTTAAAGTTGGAAACATTTCCAAACCATGCCCTGTTTCACTCTTATGAAATCTCGCGTGCTCGCCCTCGATTTCATTCAACAAATGACAATATCCCTTCCGCCCGTGCTCGTGCAACAAGGCAAATAATTAAAAATTAGTGCATACATGCTTAATTTTTGACCCGTTCAATTTTTAATGCATTTCTCCTTTTATTTATTTTTGATTAACCTATTTGCTTATTTGCCGAAAATAACTCAAGGTGATCACGTAATAAATATGCGGGCATGTGTTCCGCCCCACTGCGCCTTTTTGCAAATACATTTCAAATCAAAATTTGTTCCCGACAAATACATGCATTTTGTCTAAACAAAATAATAAAGAAAGAAAGCAAGAAAAAGGGGACTACTCGAGTCCCGCCGTCATCCGTACACTCGACGCACCGCTCCGCCGCCGCCGGATCTGTCGCAAACAGAACTCGCCGAACTCCTCCAAATGAATAGGCAAAGGGCCTCCTGAGTACGCGAACTCGAGGACTCCTCTCGCGCCCGAGTGCGCGTAAGAAGGAGCTCCAAATCCAGCCGTTCCGCCCGCGAACCGGCCAAACCCCGTGTGAAGTCCTCCCCACCACCCGTGGGAGCAGCGAACCCTCGGCCTAGACGGCCCCCGATCGCGGACGTCCACGCTCCTCCGGAACCGCACCGCATTGAACTCCACGAGCCTCCCGGGCGTAGGCGGACCACCCGTCCACCAAACCCTCATGGCCTCATTGTACGTATGGCCGATACCTGCGAACCAGAAAATCATCGAAAGCGAATGTAAAGTACAGATGCATCATGTGCGTAATGCTACTATCAAATGCGTAAAATCGTAAAAGATGCTCACCGAAGCATTGGGGTCCGCCTCGTATCGTGGTCTCGCTCCGCCGGGAGCGGGATCACAAGTCGCTCGCGCGAACCGTCCAGCCCCTCGTACGCTAGCCTAGCTCGTGGGACAGAAAATGTCGAGGACCTCCAGTGGACCTCGCCCTCCCTATGCCGCACCCGCGGCTCCTCACCCTCATCCTCAAGAAAACATCATAAGCGGCCCCGCTATGATGTACTCGGTGAAGTACACACCCCGAAGGTATCCCTCCAAACCTCATCCATCTAAGATCTCCCGGGATGCCGCATGTACAGAGGAGGATCCACCAGCACCAATGGAAGAGACCCCGCCTATGCCGACGAGTCACCCTCTCCCCTGCATACATGGCGTCGCAGTGAAGTCCCACCAGAGCTTCCGCCGCCGTGTAGTCTCGCCGGAAATCCGCACCGCGACATGATCAAACCTCGCTCCACTGTGTCACTGGATCCTCTCGAGAACTCCAGGTTCGCCGCAGATATCTCCTCGTATGACACTCGAGTGCCAACCCTCGAAGAGACCGCCCTCTTCGCCTTCTTCTTCGCTGCAAACCAAGAAGGCAGTGGGAATGTGGGACGCACGGCTCGACGTCCCAAGCTCATGATCAACACCTCGTAGCACTGCACTCCGCCAAGAGAATGGAAAGTTATGTCGCCTACAAAGCGTATACATACGAGTACATAAAAGAGGCAAGGAAGAGAAAAAGCACGTAAACTTACATCCAAGACAAAGCGTGAAGCGCCTAAATGAGTGCTCCTCTCCCCGCGAGAACTCCGTCCAAAGAATGGTAGAGCTCGGCCACCCAGCCTCCCCCACGCAAACCCCTCACGGCATCCAGAGTCACCCGACCCGAGCAGAGGGAAGTGACAAGACGTGTCGAAAGTCGGGAACAAGGTCGCTGACAAACGCAAACCAAAGGAACCTCGAGCCAGGACGCTCCGCGGTCATCCTCAAGGACCCAGCCAGATAATCGCGACGCCCGCCTCAAGTGACGCTCCATCGGCTCGTACCGAATGCCTAAGCCCCCGGCATCGGTAATATCGAAACCCAAAGCAGCCTGCATAACCGGCTCCGGGTGTAACCATCAACCCACACCCGCCGCGTTGCCATAAGCTCCAAGAACCCAGCCGATAGCGGCAAAATCCGTGGGAGTCACCGTCGCTCCCCCCATCTCGAAATGGAAAGTGTGGGTCGTATCCCACTCGCATTTCGCCGCCGCGACATACATGGACTCCGCCTCGGCTGTATCACCTGCCGCAGCCTACAAGACTAATAAACTCCAAACCCGGAGTCAATCACCAGCTGTCGTGGACTCCTCTCTCCCTCTCGAGCTACGTCCGGGATAAGGCCCCACAATACCTGCACTGCCTCAAAGGCACCCCGACTCTTCTGGTTGTGGGTATCAACCATCCCTGTCCCCTGCAGACAAACAAGACAGAAGCAACGTCAACAAAATGCAACAACGCATGTCAAAAGGATGCAATGCAGATACGGTTCTCATTCATTTCCTACGTATATTCAAATCATTTCGAAAACTCCGTCGAATCCGGAACTTTCAAAATCTTTCGAAAACTCCGTCGAATCCGGAACTTTCAAAATCTTTCGAAAACTCCGTCGAATCCGGAACTTTCAAAATCTTTCGAAAACTCCGTCGAATCCGGAACTTTCAAATTCTTTCGAATTTTTCGAAAATTTCGCTCCGTCCCGAATTAAAGTTACTTTAATTTTGGAAAATGCATTTAGACATGGAATTTTGCAACCAAAATTTTTATGTCATCTACCCATAATGTCAATTGAACTACGTCCTAGTCAATTTCGACAACGATTCATAGCAAAGTCAAAAGCCCCAAATCGGGCACCAAAATCCCTAAGTAAATCCCTAACAAATTTCTAACATTTAAAGAATGCACATTCTTGAAAATAATGGAATTTGTAGGGAACTTACTTGTCTTTCGATCCCATCCTTGGAGTTGTGTCTATCCCTCGCCGGATAAAACTCCGCCGGATTCAATGGAAGAGTGGTGGTTCGAATGGTCCGAACCAATCGAGTTCTTTCGTCGTCGGTCCTTCCGTGGCGAGCCATTGGTCCTCCTTCACCCTCCATAGCGATTTTCCCTCACAAATTCGAGCAAACCTTGCAATTTGGGTTGGATTTCTCTCTCTTTTCTCTCCTCTCTCGCCGGCAACAATGGAAGAAAATGGCCATTTTCTTCCCCAGCCTCGGCACTTAAAAGGTTTCTGGAAAATGCAAAGAAAGTCCCACCTGACTTTACCGCACTGAATAATTTTTGCCCCTTTTGCCCCTCGCCCTTTTGGCAATTCCAATTTTACCACTTTTGGCCCCGAAAGTGTAAAATTTCCCCTGCTAGACATTTCTAACGCCCTATCCCCCGAGGATAATTCTCGCTAGTTTTCACTAACGCTCGTCTCTCAGACGTTAAATTCCCGATTAGTTTTCACTAACGCTCGTCTCCTGCACGTTAAATTCCCAGCTAGTTTTCACTAACGCTCGTCTCCAGCACGTTAAATTCCCAGCTAGTTTTCACTAACGCCGTCTCCGTACGCAATTCCCGCTAGTTCTCACTAACGCCGTCTCCGCACGTTAAATACCTGCTGGCCACTAACGCCGTCTCCGCACAAATTCCCGACATTTTAGTTCTCACTAACGCTCGTCTCCGCACGTTAAATTCACGCTATTCACTAACGCCGTCCTCTGCACGTTAAATTCCCGCTAGTTCTCACTAATGCCGTCTCCTCACGCACTAAATTCTCACTAAACGCTTGACATTCAAACGTTCAACCATGTCTCCTGACATTTCAGTTACGATTCCGTCAATCCCGACGTTAAAATTTAAATGGTCTCACTATTAATCCTCAATCGCGACCTTTCACGGTCCGATTTCAATCCTCAATCGCGACCTTTCACGGTCCCGATTCCAATCCTTTCGCGGCCTTCACTGATCCGCGACCTTTCACGGTCCGATTCCAATCTCAATCGCGACCTTTCACTGTCCGGATTCCAATCCTCAATCGCGACCTTTCACGGTCCGATTCCAATCTCAATCGCGACCTTTCACGGTCCGATTTCAATCCTCAATCGCGACCTTTCACGGTCCGATTTCAAACTCTCATCGCGACCTTCACGGTCCGATTTCAATCTCATTCGCGACCTTTCACGGTCCGATTTCAAAACTCTTATTCGCGACCTTTCACGGTCCGATTTCAAAGCAGTTGATCCCGACCTTCGCGGTCCGACCTCCACTCTCTTACCCAAGACCTTTCGCCAATCCTCTTCGGCAACCGCAATAAGCCCGAACCCCAAGGCACGAACGCCTTTGCAACCGTCTCCTTCGGCAACCGCAATAAGCCCGAACCCCAAGGCACGAACGCTTGCAAACCGTCTCCCTTCGGCCAAGCTGCAATAAGCCCGAACCCCAAGGTACGAACGCCTTGCAAATAGTCATCTTCGGCAACAACAATAAGCCCGAACCCCAAGGTACGAACGCCTTGCAAATAGTCTCCTTCGGCAGCTGCAATAAGCCCGAACCCCAAGGTACGAATGCCTTGCAAATAGTCTTCTCCGGCAGCTGCAATAAGCCCGAACCCCACGGTACGAACGCCTTTGCAAATGGTCGTCTCCGGCAATGCGCAATAAGCCCGAACCCCAAGGTATGAACGCCTGCAACAATCCCTATTCGGCCATCCTAGTAAGCCCGAACACCTTTTTCACTTCAGCAGCGAACATTCATCTCCCGCCGCCGTAAGCCCGATCGTTCCACTGGGCGGCACGTGCAATAAGCTCCGCACAACAATCCTCTTCGGCCATCCAGTAAGGCCCGAACGCTCATCCCCACAGATAAAACTGCAATGCAATAAGCCCAAGCACCCAAGGCACGAAATCCTCGTCAACATCGCAACTCCGGCTGAGGCACCACACGCCCTCGAAGGTTTCGTAAGCCCTGTGTTCCGACGCTCCTAACAGTCTCCATTCAGTGTACAGTACCTCGCGAATGGTCTTATCCAGGTTTAGACGCCTCCTAACAGTCTCGCTCAGTGTCAAGGTCCCCATGCGCGGCCCTTGCCCCTTTTCGAACTACGATCGGCTTGATTCCCGCCGGGATACGTAGGAATCCTTTTCGCTAAGGGTCCAGCACCTGACCGCCTGTGTCTCTTTTCAAAGTAAGGCATCCCGATTTGGATCCTTATCTTTTCGACGAACCCACTTCCTTCGAAAGTGACGTCGCCGAGGGGCTAATCTAAGTACCCAAATCCGGATCGTCCAAATCCGTCGGAAAGTTAACCGAAATCCGTTAACCGGCCCGCTCCAAAGTTAACCTAACTCGTTAAACTCCCTGCTGCTGTGCTAACGAGACGTCCGGATCGCCCGTGCATCCCGACGTCGAACCGTACTTATCACGTGACATCTCACGTAAAAGTATGGCTTTCCCTGAAAACGCATTTTCCTAAGCACTTTCCTGGGCGTTTTGACATTTCCTGATCGTTATTTTAAAAACGAACAAAACCGGACCGGAACGAACTCCCACACTTCGGTGAGTCACAGACACGTGTCCCGCATGCCACCTCCCTCTAGTCACTCGTCAATCACAAATCAAGGTCAAAAGACCAAAATACCCCGGTTTGCAAGCCAAGTCCCACGGACTCACCGTGCAATTTTCCCGAAATTGCCAACAAGTCCTCCAGATTTCCAAAATTCCCAAAACCCCGAATTCCCCAAGTCCGGCCGGACTCCTACCGCAAATTTCACCCTATAAATAGAAGTTGTCAAAGGCAAAAAGGAGGATTTTAACACCAAAAATCACATACCCCACGGTCCAAACTGGTTTCCACCTCCCGAGCTCCCGCTTTCTTTGTCTCGATTCGCGTGAAACCTTCGTATTTCGATCAAATACGCACCCTACAACTTCAAACAACCTTTCGAATAACTTTCCGTGTCCCGTGCACACCTCCCGAGCCAAAGGAGCTCGACCCTAGCCATAGGTATAACTCCCTCTCTCTCGAATCTTCCGTTCCGCCTCTGCCACGCGCCGCCGCTATAACCGTTTCAAACGTCATTGTCAAAATGTAGACGCTCCGTCTAATCGGGTCCGATACGTTTAGCCCTCGATCCTCTTCTCTTTCCGTAAGAGAAGTAATCACGGGTTAAAACGGGCGTTCCGACCCTGCCCGTTTACTTTCACGTTATTTACAATTCCGAGCCGTTTGGCCTCGTTGATCGTCATTTACAATTCCGAGCCGTTTGGCCTCGTTGATCGTCATTTACAATTCCGAGCCGTTTGGCCTCGTTGATCGTCATTTACACTTCCGAGCCGTTTGGCCTCGTTGATCGTCATTTACAATTCCGGATCGTTTGATTCCGTTGACACTGCTTTAAATACTGTCATTTACAAGTCCGATCCGTTTGGATTGTGATAGTATTTACTTTTCAAAAGTCCGAGTCGCAACTCGATTCGTTGATCGCATATCATTTAATACACATTTTTCCCGTAAAAATCGTTAACAATGTAATGCCCGGTTCAAAACCGGAGTTCGTCCGTCGAACTCTCTTTCAAAACGCGCGACATGACGTTCGGCCTCCGAATGCTCATCTTCAAACTCAAAGCCGCCATTTGACACTTAAAATCATTTAATACGCATTTTTCTCGTAAAAATCGTTAACAATGACTCATTTCAACTCAAAGTCGACGTTTGCCACGCAAACGCTCATTTCAACTCAAAGTCGACGTTTGCCACGCAAACGCTCATTTCAACTCAAACCGACGTTTGTCATTCAAACGCTCGTCTTTTCAAACAAAGTCACCTAATCAACGTTTGTCACTCAAACCAAGATTAAAGCTTGTCATTCAAGCCCCCATTTCAAAAGACACACACACACACACACGATTTCGAGAAAGGTAGAAAGACTCGTCATGCGAGGCGTTTCGGGCGATCTCGTAATACTCTACCCGAAACGTAACCTGACCTCCGAACCTAACAATCTCTGGTACAAAAAAGCTTTTTACTCGTTTTTGCTACCAATAAAAATGATCCCCGTTTTCAAAGCCTTTTCCTAAGTTTTTGCTACCAATAAAAACGACACCATTTTCGCAATAGCCGTTTCTCAACGTTTGGGCTCAAAATACAAAACCGCGTGGCGACTCCTCATTCTGCTCCTTCCCGTGAAGCGAGGTCTCAGACACAACCCCCCGCGAAAGACAACCGCCTTTTCCGCCGCGCCCCGCGCGCGAAAAAGATCGGGTAATTTCAAGGGTATAGGGTATAGGATATAAGATATAGGGTATAGGGTATAGGGTATAGTGTATAGTGTATAGGGTATAGTGTATAGGGTATAGGGTATAGGGTATAGTGTATAGGGTATATTGTATAGTGTATAGGGTATAGGGTATAGGGTATAGGGTATAGGGTATAGGGTATAGAGTTTAGGGTATAGGGTATAGTGTATAGGGTATAGGGTATATTTATTAAATTAAAATTAATTAATATTTATGATTTATTTATTTTTTCAAAAATAATATTTATTGACTCATACTTATTTTTTTGACAGTAATTTAAAATAATTTTCATGTTTTATATAAATAAAAATAATATATTTATTAAATTAATTACAGCGACGGAAATATCCGTCGCTGTAATTAATTTATTTTAATTAATTTTTATTCCAGCAGCGAAAATTTCCGTCGTTGGAATAAAAATTAATTAAATTAAATTAATTTCAGCGACAGAAATATCCGTCGCTGTAATTAATTTATTTTAATTAATTTTTATTCCAGCGACGGAAATTTCCGCCGCTGAAATTAATTTAATTTATTTAAATTTTATTGCAGCGTCGGAAATTTCCGTCGTTGAAATGAAATTTTAATTAAATTAAATTGATTTAACGGAGGAAAGTTCCGTCGCTGATGTCAGTAAATCACCGACGGAATTAATTTCGTCGGTATAATCAAAATATACCGGCGAAATTTAAGCCGTCGGTGATCAGCGGCGGGACAATAGCGGCGGACCATCGACGGAATTTTTTCGTCGGTGTTTAATTTTAGCGACGGAATTTTGGCTTAGCGACGGAAATTTCCGTTGCTAAAACCTGTTTTTCTGGTAGTATATAAAAACTTTTCATTTTAGATAGTGTTAGTGAATTGAGACGTATCAAAATGAAAATTAGTGACAACCGAATGAAAGTTGAAAGAGTATAAATACTCTTGAAATATCTTTTTAATTTTTGTAATTATGGTTTGTATTTTGTCCATATTTAGATTAAATTAATTTAGGAAATAATTGTGAATATTTACTTAGTTTATAGTACCTCCGTCTCACCTCAATTGATCCACTTTCCTTTTTGGGATGTCCCACCTCAATTGAGCCATTCCATAAATGGAAAAAAGTGAACAGTGTTTCAGACATTTATACCCTCATAATGTTTATATATTTACAAAAAAACCATTCATTATGCCCTTATAATTTTAACATATTTACAAAAAAATCAATCATTAACTTACTATTCCTCCCACTCATTCTCTCTCCTATTAAATAATTTTAACTTTTACATTATCTCTCCTATTCCCTACCACACATTTAACTTTTACATTCCCTCTCCTCTAATTCTACCAACTTTATTCATTTTCTTAAAAACCGTGAAATTTACCCATGGACCAATTGAGGTGGGACGGAGGGAGTAATTGATTTTGTTTGACTAACAACTAATATTTATTTTTTAGTAGTTATCATGTAAATAAGGTAGGTTTCAAAGATTACAAGAAGTCTCATACTTGGAGAAGGATTCTTTGTTAATAATGAAAGAAGTGTGCAAAAAAAAAAAAAAAAAAATCAATCCTACTTGGAGAATGATTGTTTGTTGATAAGGAAATGAGTTGTTTGTTGATAAGGAAATGAGTGGCAAGAATAATCCTTATTGAAAAAGGATTGTGATCAACACCTATAAAAAGGAGGTCGCCCCTCTCATTCTTACTCACGGATTCTAGAGAGAGAGAAACAGAGTTTACAAATTTCCTTAAGTCTTTTTTTTTTGTGTTTGTTTTCTGTAATATACAATTATACAGAGATGCAGACAGATGTGCGCACAATTGTGCGATCATCTCAACACACACAATTCGAGAGACCTTTTTAGGGAAGAAAATATCTCGAAAACAATGACCTTCATGAAAATATCAATCACTCGTTTATTAGTTTCAGCAAATTCACAAGTAATGATATTTTGTTCAACAATATCTCTAACAAAATTAAGTCTAAAATCTAGATGCTTAGTAGTAAAACATTGAACAGGGTCATTTGCCATATCTATGATACTTAATAGCATCACAAAAAAATAGATAAAATTTTGTTTTTGATTCCATAGTCTTTGATCAAATTGTTTATCTAAAGAAGTTTGATGCCCCAACTATCAACAGCCACACATTTTGATTCAACAGCTGATAAAAAAAACAAAAGTTTGTTCCCTATTATCCCATAAATACAACTTATTTTCAGGACAAAAATATTCAACATTGGTGCTTTTGAAATCAATGATTATCTCCCCCCTCAAATACCATAAAAAGTGCCTTTGAATTAGATTTGTCATTGGCACCATAACAACATTAATATACCTGATGGTATACGGAGTTCATGTATACCATACCTGCAAGGTCACGGTAGTTGACCTTCTTTCCTCTTATTTTCATTCTTTCATCCACTTCCCCTATGACCTGGGATGTGGGATGATCCCTTGTATTCTTGAAGGAATATCCCTTTCTCTGCTTGCTTCACTTTCATCAGTTTCAGAATCTGAACCTTGTTCTTTAGTTGTCTGATCACTTGTGTTGTCAGTTGTCTGAACAACTGGTTGCACAACTGTCTGAACAGATGGCTGTTCTGCAGATTCATTCACCTTTTCCGGTTCAGATTCGTCATTAACTGGATCCTGTTCCCATGCGCAACTTGCAATATCATCCTCAACAGTTTTGACAATAAGATCAGGAGCATCATTAAGAATCGATTTAAAATATGAAAGATTTTCAACCAACTTGTAACAATGATCTGAGGATCTTACTTCTGTCAAACCACGTTTATTTGAATCATTAAATACCTCACACATTTTCTTATCAAATTGGACATGTAGATCATCATCACACAATTGACTTATGCTTATCAAATTAGCCTTTAGCCCATCACCATGTAACATATTATGCAATCTAGGTAAACCTTCTACATGCAACGTACCTTTGCCAATGATCTTACCTTGAGCTCCTCCATCGAAATTTACTTTTCCACCTTAATTTACTTTTCCACCTTTGAATGGTTCATAGTCACTAAAATGCTCAAGTGACCTAGTCATATGGCAGGAGCAGCCACTGTCGAAGTACCAGGATCCTTCAATACTACTCTTAAGAGAGGTGAAGGCCACTTGACAGTTCATGGTTTCTTTCCTTACCCATGTAGTTCTTGTTCCAGCTTTAGATTGTCTGTACAGTTGTGTGTTCAGTTGTGCACACAACTGTCTGCTCAAGTGTCCACCAGTTTTCACAAGTTCAAGTTCCTGTTTCAACTTATAGCAAAATGGTCGAATGTTACAGGCTAACAAAACAATGATGAAAATGTATTGCCTTCGCCTGTGACCTTTCCTTTTGGTTTTTACAACATTTTTCTTTTCAACTTTAGAAGAACCCTCACCCTCTTTGACAAAATTATGGCCCCTATAGCCAATTTCAGATTTTCATTGATTACCTGAATTCAAAACTTCTTCCAACTTGGCCTTACCATTGTTAAGTTTAGTTAGAGTTTCAGTTTCTCTTTTAAGCTCAGTTTTGAACTTTTCACACTCAATATCTTTCTTTGTAAGTAAACTTCCAATTTGGCTATGGATTCCTTTTGAGAATCACTCTCCATAGATAAACACTCAACCTCAGATTTCAGACTTATATTTTTAGAGGAGAGTTTATCATTTACATGCTTGAACACCTTGATTTGCTCCATCCGCTTGGCCCATTTAGTATAGAGTTCTATGTAGGTACTGTGCAGATCCTCATAGGTTGCACTTTCTTCATCTGCATGATCATTATCAGTTTCACATGCAGTTGTGGAATTCAAGCAGGTATACAAACTGCAGCCGGCTTTGCAGTTAATTGTGCAGTCAGTTGTGCAAACAGAACACTGCACAACTTCTGAATCCGAATAACTATCGGACAAGGGAAACAATGATGAACGCAACATTGACAGATTTGTTGTCTGATCGTCATCATCAGAATAACTTAATGTCACAGAAAAACTCTCTCCCCTTTTCCTTAAGATATTTGCACATTCATTAGCAAAATATCCAAAACCTTTACAAGCCCTACACTGAATAGTCTCGATGGACTTCTTAGTTTCCAAAAAAGGTTTCTTCATACTGATCTCCCTTTTAGAAGATTTAACCGTGGAAAAAGGAGAGTATGCTGAATTAGAAAACTTTGTTAATAGTTTCTTTTTCAACATGTTGAATTTTTGCGTTATCAAATCACGCTCATCTTCCTCCAAGTTGGACTCATCTATATCTTTAGATAATTGGACTAGATCTTGAGATACTTTAAGGGCACTTGCGAGAGCAATTGAATTTGCTTTGCTAGATTCTTGTACCTCAAGATTCCACTCAAAATTAGTTAAAATACCCAAGAGTACATCAAGTCCAACAGTTTGGATATCCAGAGTTTCCTCAATTACAGAAATCTTAATATTAAACTTTTCATGGAGAGTTCTTAGTACTTTACTCACAAGTCTAGCATTGGATATGGATTCACCCAAGGCAAATGACTCGTTTGAGATGTCCAAAATCTTGGCTGAGTACTCTTTTATGGTTTCATTCTCTCCCATCCTTAAAGTTTTCAAACTTGGTCATTAAAGTCCATAACTTAGTTTGTTTGACACTAGCTAGTCCTTCACAATGAAGTTGGAGATGTACCAAACAACTTTGACAATGGTTCGGTTAGAAAATAACCCATACATATGAGGATCCACATGGTGAGAGATTGCTCCCATGGCCTTGGCATTATAGTTTGCAAGAGCAATTTTCCTAGCATTCCAATCCTCTATGGGCTTATGACCATAAATTTTCTCATTTTTACCATCACCTTCGGATGAAGAGGCAGTAATCTCAACCATGGGAGGAGTATAGGCAACAATGAGACCAACCCAATCACGGTGATCAATATACTTAATATGCATAATCATTTTAGCCTTCCAAATGGTATAGTTTGAACCATTTAGAGTAGGCGGTTTGTTATAACTATGATGACAATCCATAGTGGCTACTTCAATGATCGATCTCAGTAGAGTCGAGAGAAGGCTCTGATACCAATTGAAAGATTTGTAGCTAGGACTGATCAAACTTATTTATTCACTTGTGTGTACAGTTGATAACACAAGTGCCCTAACAACTGTCGAAACAACTTGACAGAAAATAAACTCACACGACAATAAGTAAATGCAGCAGAATAACAACGAAATTTTAAACACTTCAGCAATACTATGCTTGATGGAAATCTTTCATAAAACACAACTTTGTTAAGAACAAGTTGTAAAGAAAACTTACAATGAAAGGAAATAAAAAAACTTACGAAAAGATCAAAGTGGTTATGTACTAAAAACACAAAAACATAAAAACAATCTTTGAAGATTCAATGGTCTGAACTTCAAAAACAAAGAAAAAAGATTCAAGGAAATTGATAATCTCGATTTTACAGGTTTGTCCATAGTCACAAAAATAGGGAGAGATTGAAAAAATATAAAATACTATTGAAATATCTTTTTGATTTTTGTAATTATGGTTTGTATTTTGTCAATATTTAGGTTAAATTAATGTAGGAAATAATTGTGAATATTTACTTAGTTTATAATTGATTTTGTTTGACTAACAACTAATCTTTATTTCTTAGTAGTTATCATGTAAATAAGGTAGGTTTTAAGAATGACAAGAAGTCTCCTGCTTGTAGAAGGATTCTTTGTTAATAAAGAAAGAAGTGTGCAAGAGAAATCAATTCTACTTAAAAAAGGATTTTTTGTTGATAACGAAATGAGTGGCAAGAATAATACTTATTGAAAAAGGATTGTGATCAACACTTATAAAAAGGAGGCCGCCCCTCTCATTCTTACTCACGGATTTTAGAGAGAGAAACAGAGTTTACATATTTCCTTAAGTCTTTTTTTTTTGTTCTTGAAGTTTAGATCATTGAATCTTTAAGATTATTTTCATGTTTTTGTGTTCTTAGTCTTGAACACTTTGATCTTTTCGTATGTTTTTTTATTTCCATTCATTATAAGTTTTCTTTACAACTTGTTCTAAAAAATGTTGTGTTTTATGAAAGTTTTTCAGCAATAATAGTCTTGATGAAGTGTTTAAAATTTTGTTATTATTCCGTTGCATTTACTTACTATCGTGTGAGTTTATTTTCTATCAAATTGTTTATACAGTTGTTAGGACATTTGTGTGATCTACTGTATACACAAGTGACCAAACAAGTTTGATCAATTTTAGATACAAAATTTTCAGAAGGATTTTCATTTTAAATAGTGTCAAGTGATTTGAGACTTATCAAAATGAAAATGAAAATTTTCAGAAGGATTTTCATTTTAAATAGTATAATAGTGAAATAGGAGAGAGAATTAGTGGGTGAAATAGAAAAGATTCTTTGCCATTGAACCATAACAAAATGAGAACCGTGAGAACCACTTGTATATGTTGGAACATTAAGCGATCCAATGACCATGAACCGACTCATAACTAGATTAAGAAGAGAAGAAGAAGAAGAAGAAGACGAAGACGGAAGCGTATACCTTGAGATTCCATAATTGTTCTTGTTCTTGTTCTTGATGAAGATATGAAGATAGTCTTTGATTTAGGAAGAGTAGATCTTCTAAATGATGAGTGCCTTTTTAGTCTCTTTGTTCTTCAAGTACTTAGGAAGAATTTTGACTGAATGAGAATGAAAAATAACTAGTGATTCATAGGCTTGATGGATAGGCCTTTATATAGGAATCCAAGGGGCACTTCATTTAGGGACTACACCTATTGATATATAAGATATTACCATTATGCCCATCATTTAATGGTATACTTATATTATGGAATTCTACATATTATTTAGAGTTCTATACTTTATACCATATATTATAATATTGATCATTATATTATTAAGTATTTATATGTTACATTAATCCATGTTCTTATAATCTCCCACTTGGATTATTATAACATATACCTTCACTTAATAAATTTCTTCAATCATATTTATAACACAAATGACAACCCTTATGTGCACTTTGTTGTCATTCGAAAACAATCCCGTCCATTAGTCATATAAGTATAAGGACTAAAGGGGCATTCGTTGTAATTGATTCGCAACTAAACCCACATTAATCACATATATATATCCAACTAAATGACATAGATAAAGTATAGATATGTAGCATGGAAAATTAATGAATATATATGAAGAATGCATATATATATATTCTCCAACTAGTCCTACTTTAACCAAATGAGATCAATTTAAATGAAAACAACACAAGGAAATAGAAACATTTAAAACTCCCACTGATTTAGGCATTATCAAAAGTCATTACACCCATATGAGCAACATGCTCGTGAAATACTAAAGGAGATAACGCCTTAGTAAATGGATCCGCTAACATGGAGTTTGTACCAATAAGTTCTATTTCTATTTGTTCATTTTGTACTCTTTCTCTCACAACAAGAAACTTAATATCTATATGCTTAGATTTAGATGAACTCTTGTTGTTGTTGGAGTACAATACCGCGGCCCGATTGTCACAATATAACTTAAGTGGTCTTTCAACACCTTTGACAATTCGCACCCTTCAATGAATTTACGCAGCCATATAGCTTGATTGGATGCCTCATAGCAAGCAACAAATTCGGCTTCCATGGTGGATGTAGTAACTAATGTTTGCTTGGCACTTCTCCAAGATATCGCTCCACCGGTCAAAGTGAAGACATAACCCGATGTCGATTTGCGACTATCTTGGCATCCAAAGAAAGTCGAATCGGAAAAACCAATGATCTCAAGATGATTCGACTTTGTATATGTAAGCATGTAGTTCTTCGTGTTTTGTAAGTATCTCATCACTCTTTTGGCTGCGACCCAATGTTCTCTTCCCGGATTGCTTTGATATCGCCCAAGCATGCCAACAATAAAGGCAAGATCTGGGCTAGTACGTACTTGAGCATACATTAGGCTTCCTACTGCCGATGCGTAAGGGATATTTTCCATATACTTGGATTCAAGATTATTTTTAGGACATTGATTTAGACTGAACTTATCTCCCTTAGAGACCGGGGTGTCATGTGGCTTACAATTTTCCATGCTAAACCTTTGTAATACCTTCTCTATATAGCTCTTTTGTGATAATCCTAACATACCTCGTGAGCGATCACGATGTATTTGGATTCCTAATACAAAAGAAGCTTCTCCAAGATCTTTCATCTCAAATTTGTTTGAGAGAAATTTCTTGGTTTCCTTAAGAAGGTCCTTATCATTACTAGCAAGTAAAATGTCATCCACATATAAGACCAAAAATATAAATCTACTCCCATTGAATTTATGGTACACACAATCTTCACCAAGATTCATTTCAAAACCGAATGAAAGAATAACTTGGTTAAATTTTAAGTACCATTGACGAGACGCTTGCTTAAGCCCATAAATGGATTTCTTGAGTTTACAAACTAGTTGACTAGTTTGATCCGAATCGATCACCATTTCGGTTTCTTCATATAGATAGTTTCCTCAATGTCACCATTGAGAAAAGCTGTCTTTACATCCATTTGATGAAGCTCGAGGTCAAAATGTGCCACTAAAGCCATAATGATTCTAAAGGCATTTTTAGAGGATACCGATGAAAATGTTTCTTTGTAATCAATGCCTTCTTTTTGAGTAAATCCTTTAGCGACAAGACGCGCCTTATGTCTTTCCACATTACCTTTTAAATCCCTTTTGGTCTTAAAGATCCATTTACATCCGATGGGTTTCACATTCTTAGGTAATGGGACAAGATCCCAAACGTCATTATCATTCATGGATTTTAACTCTTCATTTATGGCATCAATCCATTTATGAGAATTTGGACCACTAATGGCTTCATGGAAGGTGATTGGCTCATCTCCCACTAAACCTAACGGTTCCTCATTCTCGGCAAGATACACATCATAATAATCCGGTATAGCACTCCTTCTTACTCTATTGGATCTTCTTAAGGGCACCGGTTCTTCTTGATTTTGAGGGTGTTGAATTTCCTCATCAACATTTTCATGTTGTTCATTAATAGGAGAATTAACGTCATTTTGAATTATATGTTCTTGTCGAATTTCAGGCACAACTGCTTGATTTTCGATAGGAACTATAGGAAGAGGTATAGAAACGAATTCCTCTTCCATTTCTTCAAATTCAAAATTACTATTCAATTTTTCCCCTCTAAATTCAACATCCTCAAAGAACCTAGCATTTCCCGTCTCGAAAAAGGTTCTAGTTTTAGGGTCATAGAATTTATATCCCCTAGATCTTTGAGAATACCCTACAAAATAACTACTAATTGTCTTAGCGTCCAAATTTCCTTCGTTAGGTTTATAAGGCCTAGCTTCGGCTGGTCAACCCCAAACATGAAGATGATTTAGGGACGGTTTCTTTCCGGTCCATAATTCATAAGGGGTTTTGTTAGTAGCTTTTGAAGGAGCTCTATTAAGTAGGTAGGTTGCGGTTTTCAAAGCATCACCCCATAATGAGTGAGGTAAAGAAGTACAAGAAACCATACTTCTTACCATATCCTTAAGGGTTCTATTAAGTCTCTCGGCTACACCATTCATGCTAGGTGTCCCCGGCATGGTGTAGTGAGGGACAATCCCACACTCTTCCAAATAGCGAGCAAAAGGACCCGGACGTTGTTCTCCCGAACCGTCATTCCTACCGTAGTATTCACCACCACGATCGGATCTAACGTTCTTAATAGTCTTTTCAAGTTGATTTTCAACTTCGGCTTTAAAAGACTTGAAAACGTCCAATGATTGAGACTTTTCATGAAGTAAATAAATGTATCCATAACGAGAGAAGTCATCTATGAACGTAATAAAATATGTTTGTCCGTTCCATGAAGGGGTAGGGAACGGTCCACATATGTCCGTATGAATTAGTTCTAAGACTTTTGTAGCTCTCAAGGATTCATTTTTGTTTGTACTATTCGTGAATTTTCCTTTAAGGCATTCAATACAAAAGTTATTTTCCTGAGTATCAAGCTTATGTAATATTCCCTGACACAAGCTTGTCAATTCTCCTTTTGGAGATATGACCCAAACGCCTATGCCACAAAGTATAAGAGTTTTTACTTGAAAACTTTCGTTTTGTGCCTCGAGAGTTAGTTTCATTATTGTGGGACTCATTTAATGAATTGACCGTGTCAAGTAAATATAGATTATCAATGTAAGATAAAGAACTAGTACCAAAAAGCTTTGAATCAAAATATAAATTGCATTTATTATTACCGAAGATACAGGAATAACCTTCCCGATCTAATGTAGTGACGGAAATTAAATTCCGTCTAAAGGATGGAATAATAAATACATTATTCAAAACTAAATAATATCCGGTACTAAGAGATAATCTAAAAGTCCCTATGCCCTCCACCTCTACCGGCTTTCCAGCCTCCCATGTAGATGAATCTTTCACCTTCATTGGGCGTTCGGTAGTTCAGCAACCCCGCATACATGAACTTATGTGAGTAGTTGCACCGGAGTCTAACCACCATGTATACGAAGGAATTGAAACTAAATTAGCTTCAGTACAAACAAAGCTAAATGACATACCTTTCTTAATTCGCCATTGGCGATACTTAGGGCAGTCGGGCTTCATGTGAGTGGGGTCCTTGTAAAAGAAGCACTTTTTCACCTTTTGATCATTTGATGATCCCTTAGGCTTCTTTGATGCAACCGCAATCTCCTTACCTTTTCTCTTTATCCCACGAGAAGAGATAGATGCATAATGAGCACTTTCGGGTTTAGATTGTTTCAATCTATCCTCTTCCTCTGTCACATGTGAAAACAATTCATTGATATTCCACTTGTCCTTTTGACAGTTATAGGTCGTTTCAAAATGACCGAATTGATGAGGAAGAGAAATTAAAGCCAAATGCACAAGCAAGTCTTCCGAAAGGTCTAACTTGAGTGCCTTTAATTTAGAAGATAGATGAAACATTTCCATTATATATTCCCTTATGCTTCCGGTGCCCTTATACCTCATGGAAACAAGCTTCCTTAAGGTAGCACTTGTTTCCGATTTATCGCTTTTTGCAAAGCGTTCCTCTAGGGCATCCAAAAAGCCTTTAGCTCCATTATCCTCGGAGACATTGTTCAAAAATTTCTCCGGATCGCATTCTTTATAATGCTTAGGCCGACGCGATTAGAACGCTTCCACCTCTCTCGAACTCAAGCGGTCTTCCGCAGTGCTTTTATCGCTAGAGGGGCAGGAGCTTGTTCTATTAATGCGAGGTCAAGGTCCAAACAGCCTAAGACCATAATAATCTTGTTTTTCCAAGTTTTAAAGTTTGTCCCAGCTTAGCAAAGGTATTGAGTTTAAGGCAAGAGTAACAGATGAAGCACTCGATCAAATCGAATGAAGAGAACAAAAGAATGAAACAAAACATATATAAGAAACTACACAATGATTAATTATATCAAAATGAATTCCATCATAATAAAAGATAATCAACATGACATCAAGACTAATCTTTGGATTGCGAATTGACTCATAATTTGATTTATCTTAGGGTAAACAAATAGCTCAAACAATACACTTTAAATACTTGCCTTCCTTTGGGCCGGATCAAGTATAAAAAATGTCCTAAAATTTAAGGTATTTGTTCCCCGGTAATAAAGAATGTAAACAATTCACTTTAAACACCCGCCTTCCTTTGGGATGGTTCACAGCATTTAAAATGATCAAAAGTTTAGTTCAATTATTACCCCATGAATGTAAACACTTAGTCAATAACAAGGTTTCCTTTGGGAAACAAGCATGTTATCACATATCAATATTTACATTCATCACTTTAACAAATTTGTATTTAAATAACGTAAATTGCTTTGGCAACAATATTATTTAAACAATGAATAAATTTGTTTAAGCATATAATTAATCATACTTTAGGGCACTTAAGATTTTAAAGTAATTTCTGAAAATTTAAATGGTAAACCAACAAGTGAAATGTGTTATTAAAATATAGTATCCTTTTGTTCTACCCGTCCATTCTCAAAGTTTAATAACTCTAAGAACCACCGAAGCGCGACTGGTGTCCAGATACTATAACTTACTAACAAATTTTCACAAAATTCTGGTCAAAACTCAAAAAATCTCTCTTCCCTAGCCAGAGCACGACTCGTGCCCACGAGCACGAATGGGGCACGAGTGGAAATGAAGTGCTTGGTTTTAATCAGAACGACTTGGGAGCTTTGAAACGAGTCGTGAGCACGAATGACCAAAAGGGCACGACTCGTGCCAAAAGGCACGACTCGTGCCCAATGCCCAGAATCATGAAAAGTCACCATTTTAAACGACAGAAATCAAAGAGCACGACTCGTGCCCAATAGCACGACTCGTGCCCACTGTTCAGATTGGTGAAAAGACATCATTTTAACACCCTTTTATGAACAAATTTGAACCAATACCCTTTAGACTATCAATTCTTAACTTAATGGTGAATGATTATTCAACCAAAGCAAGTAGATCCTTATACTCATATCATATTTTAAAATGTGTGGCTATACATTTGAACAAACTCACATCGCATCAAAAGATGGTGGCTATGTCCAAAATAGGATAATCTTACGTTAAGAATGAAAGTCTTATTGATAATTAAGATTTAACACCATACTCTAGAATCTGAATTAGAGTATGATAATGATTTAAGAACACATGATGAACATGGAATCTTTTCAAGAAATAAAAGCATAAGGCTTTACAAGAAACTCAAACTCAATCTTGTATATGAAAGCGTGCTCGATACCAATTGTTGGAACATTAAACGATCCAATGACCATGAACCGACTCATAACTAGATTAAGAAAAGAAGAAGAAAAAGAAGAAGAAGAAGACGAAGACGGAAGCGTATACCTTGAGATTCCATAATTGTTCTTGTTCTTGTTCTTGATGAAGATATGAAGATAGTCTTTGATTTAGGAAGAGTAGATCTTCTAAATGATGAGTGCCTTTTTAGTCTCTTTGTTCTTCAAATACTTAGGAAGAATTTTGACTGAATGAGAATGAAAAATAACTAGTGATTCATAGGCTTGATGGATAGGCCTTTATATAGGAATCCAAGGGGCACTTCATTTAGGGACTACACCTATTGATATATAAGATATTACCATTATGCCCATCATTTAATGATATACTTATATTATGAAATTCTACATATTATTTAGAGTTCTATACTTTATACCATATATTATAATATTGATCATTATATTATTAAGTATTTATATGTTACATTAATCCATGTTCTTACAGTATACACTTGTTTACAGTAGATACTTAACTACTGTATACATATACAATCTACTGTATATGTATACAGTAGTTAAGTATCTACTGTATACAAGTGTATAACCACACGTATATACTTGTATACAGTAGCTAAGTATCTACTGTATATGTATACAATCTATTGTATATGTATATAGTAGATATTTAAATATCTACTATATACAAGTGTATACAAGTGGTTCTCACGGTTCTCATTTTAAACGGTTCTCATTGAAGCGTGACCTATATATATATTCTTTTGAATTCATTAGAATAATAATCAAAATCAGTCGGATTGCCTCAAAAATGACAATAATACTAGTCAACCAGTAATAGTCCTCGTCCTCGGGACATTATCAAACTTTCACATAAACCACTTAAAATAATATTATACCTTCTTCTTATATAATACTCCCTCCGTCCCAGACCAAGAGTCCTACTTTCCTTTTTGGTCCGTCCCAGACCAAGAGTCCCTTTCCTTAAATGGCAAGTTTTCCATATATTTATACCCTTATTATCTCCATATATTTACAAAAAAAAAACCATTACTATTCCTCCCACTCATTCTCTCTCCTATTAAATATTATTAACTTTTACATTCTCTCTCTTATTCCCTACCACACATTTAACTTTTACATTCTCTCCTATTCCCTACCACACATTTAACTTTTACATTCTCTTTCCTAAAATTTTCTACCCACCTTAAAAAAATTTCTTAAGAATCGTGAAATCCCCCCCGAGGACCCTTGGTCTGGGACGGAGGGAGTAATTACTAATATTTGTTGAAAAAATTATATATTAATGTGAATGAAAAATTTATTTTCTATACTTAAGTGGAATCAAAGATGTGATCTTTAAATTTGTGAATAATTAATCAAAAATTAAATTTATTTTAAAGAAATTATGAGATTTTTATGTTTGTGTTGTTATAAGAACAAATATAGATTAATTTTCATAATTTATCTTTAATTAATAAATTGATTTCTCTAATAAAATTAGAGAATATGTAACAAAATAAATCATATTGTTGAGGTTAATTAATCCTAAGTTTCCTACATATTTTTTATATATTTGTTTTTATTTATTTTGCTTGGCTGGTAAAAACAAGCTAGAAGAAAAAGAAGAATAGATAGAATAAAAGAAGCCAAAATCTGCTGAGAAACGCGTTTCTCTTTAATTTATGGAGAAACGTGTTTTTCTCTCTAACACTCCCTATCTCTCTCTATCCGCAAAGTTCACCCTCTCTCCTCTCTCTCTCTCTCTAAACGCAATTACCATTGTTGCCGCCCCGGTCGTCTTCTTCACCTAGCCCGCTCCCTCCAATTTGCCGGAATAAACCCTCCCTCACGGTTCCTCACCTTCACTCTCCCTCAAAATCAAACCGGCGACCTCCAATTCCTCTCAACCTTGACCACCGATCTACTCTCTCCCAAAATCGCCTCCTCAATCAAACAACAATCGTCTTCTCCAATCTAAACTCATTCGCCGGTGACTTAAGCCCAACCTCCATCACATACCACCATCCTCTACCTCCAACAACCGTCTAAGCTGTTTCCCCGTTCCAGAGCCCATCACCGTTCACCACCACCGTCTCCAACAAACGCCAATCACAGTCCCCATCCTTTTCTATCTACACAAAAAACCTAATCCAATCCTCAATTGCTTCCCCGTTACAGACTCTGAAGCTGCCCTACCAATTTCTGTCCGGCCCTGTTCTAGTAATTTTTTAAACAAAATCCCTAATTTCTGGATATCATTTTGTAAGTTTCTGGATATCCGTCCCAAGGCTTCTGGATATCCAGAACCTTATGAAAGTGATATCTAGAATCAGAAATTTGGCTTTGGCCTTGGCCTTTGCCCAAAATCTTTTTTTCTGGATATCCGTTCCAAAGCTTCTGGATATCACTATTCAATGTTCTGGATATCCAGAACCTTATGAAAGTGATATCCAGAATCATAAATTTGGTCTTGGCCTTGGATTTGGCTTCAAATCTTTTTTTTTCTGGATATCCGTCCCAAGGCTTCTCGATATCAATATTCAATGTTCTGGATATCCAGAACCTTATGAAAGTGATATCCAAAAATTTAGAATTTGGCCTTGGCCCCAAATATTTTTTTCTGGATATCCATCCCAAAGCTTCTGGATATCCAGAACACGTTTCTCCATAAGTTATGGAGAAACGCGTTTCTCCAGAGACCGACTCATAAAAGAATATGCGACTCTCAAATTGTATTTTATACGGATAGAATTTCTTTTGTTTGTATTTTTAAAATTCTAAAGCCTAGGAAACTTTCTATTGTTCTCCTTTTTTGAAATTCTAGTTGATAATATTGTTCAATCATATATTGAATTCAAATGAAGGCTCAAGTGCGTAGTTGCTAGGGGTGTAAGTGGTTCGGTTCAAACCGCGGTTCGGAATCGAACCAAACCAAATCATGCGATTTAGTTTGGTTTTCAAGCAATAGTGGTTTGGTTCGAACCGCGGTTTGATTTTACGGTTCGAACCGCGATTTAAACCACAATTCAAATCACGGTTCAAACCATTAAATAGAATATTGCTTAAACCATTAATTAGAACATGGTTTCAAACTACACAATTCATTGTCATGTTTGTTTGAATTTTCCAAATATAACATAAATAAGAGATTAAGTATTTAAACACAACTTGAAATTGTGCTTCAATGTTTATAATAACAACCATTTGAGTACTTGTAATGGTATGTGGTAAAGAGTAAATTAACATTATTACAAGAAGATTAACCAAAAGAAAAAAGGGTTATGGGCTAAAATTCATGAATAGAATTAGGAGTTTTCAAATCTAAATGTAAGGTGAAAATGAAAGATATACATATCTACAGTTAATATTGAACGGTTTGGTGGTTTTGTTTATTGGTTCGGTTTGGTGGTTCGGTCTCGCGGTCTCGAACCGTACACGGTTTGACAATTTTTGAAACCGAACCAAACCACTATTGCTTGAAAACCGAACTAAACCGTATGATTTGATTTGGTTCGATTCCGAACCACGGTTTGAACCGAACCACTTACACCCCTAGCAACTACGCACTTGAGCCTTCATTTGAATTCAATATATGATTGAACAATATTATCAACTAGAATTTCAAAAAAGGAGAACAATAGAAAGTTTCCTAGGCTTTAGAATTTTAAAAATACATACAAAAGAAATTCTATCCATATAAAATACAATTTGAGAGTCTCATATTCTTTTATTCTATCTATTCTTCTTTTTCTTCTAGCTTGTTTTTACTAGCCAAGAAAAATAAATAAAAACAAATATATAAAAAATATGTAGGAAACTTAGGATTAATTAACATTAATCATGTATAATTAACCTCAACATTATGATTTATTTTGTTACATATTCTCTAATTTAATTAGAGAAATCAATTTATTAATAAAAGATAAATTATGAAAATTAACCTATATTTGTTCTTATAACAACACAAACATAAAAATCTCATAATTTCTTTAAAATAAATTTAATTTTTGATTAATTATTCACAAATCTAAAGATCACATCTTTGATTCCACTTAAGTATAGAAAATAAATTTTTCATTCACATTAATATATAATTTTTCCAACAAATATTAGTAATTATTATATAAGAAGAAGAAGGTATAATATTATTTTAAGTGGTTTATGTGAAAGTTTGATAATGTCCCGAGGACGAGGACTATTACTGGTTGACTAGTATTATTGTCATTTTTGAGGCAATCCGACTGATTTTGATTATTATTTCTAATGAATTCAAACGAATATACTCCCTCCGTCCCTGCTGAAGCGTCACTTTTTACCCAAAATGGCGTCCCGTTTATAGCGTCACCCTTTCCTAAAAAGGAAACTTTTATTAATATTTTATTATCCCATCCACTATTCCCTCCACTAATTCTCTCTCCTCTACACTCACAACACTTTTAAAATTCACTATTTCCTCCACTAATTCTCTCTCCTATTTTTAAATTACACTCACAACATTTTTTCTTCCCACACTTTTTCTTAATTTGCGCGCCACCCCTAAAAGGGTGACGCTTCTACCGGGACGGAGGGAGTATATATATAGGGTCACGCTCCAATGAGAACCGCTTAAAATGAGAATCGTGAGAACCACTTGTATATATTTGTATACAGTAGTTATTTAAATATCTACTATATACATATACAATAGACTGTATACATATACAATAGATACTTAGCTACTGTATACCGGTGTATACGTGTGGTTATACACTTGTATACAGTAGATACTTAACTACTGTATACATATACAGTAGATTGTATATGTATACAGTAGCTAAGTTTCTACTGTAAACAAGTGTATACAAGTGTATACAAGTGATTCTCACGGTTCTCATTTTGTTATGGTTCAATGGCAAAGAATCTTTTCTATTTCACCCGCTAATTTTCTCTCCTATTTCACTATTATACTATTTAAAATGAAAATCCTTCTGAAAATTTTCATTTTCATTTTGATAAGTCTCAAATCACTTGACACTATTTAAAATGAAAATCCTTCTGAAAATTTTGTATCTAAAACTGATCAAACTTGTTTGGTCACTTGTGTATACAGTTGATCACACAAATGTCCTAACAACTGTATAAACAATTTGATAGAAAATAAACTCACACGACAGTAAGTAAATGCAACGGAATAATAACGAAATTTTAAACACTTCATCAAGACTATTATTGCTGAAAAACTTTCATAAAACACAACATTTTTTAGAACAAGTTATAAAGAAAACTTATAATGAATGGAAATAAAAAAACTTACGAAAAGATCAAAGTGTTCAAGACTAAGAACACAAAAACATAAAAATAATCTTAAAGATTCAATGATCTAAACTTCAAGAACAAAAAAAAAAAGACTTAAGGAAATATGTAAACTCTGTTTCTCTCTCTAAAATCCGTGAGTAAGAATGAGAGGGGCGGCCTCCTTTTTATAAGTGTTGATCACAATCCTTTTTCAATAAGTATTATTCTTGCCACTCATTTCGTTATCAACAAAAAATCCTTTTTTAAGTAGAATTGATTTCTCTAGCTCACTTCTTTCTTTATTAACAAAGAATCCTTCTACAAGCAGGAGACTTCTTGTCATTCTTAAATCCTACCTTATTTACATGATAACTACTAAGACATAAAGATTAGTTGTTAGTCAAACAAAATCAATTATAAACTAAGTAAATATTCACAATTATTTCCTACATTAATTTAATCTAAATATTGACAAAATACAAACCATAATTACAAAAATCAAAAAGATATTTCAATAGTATTTTATATTTTTTCAATCTCTCCCTATTTTTGTGACTATGGACAAACCTGTAAAACCGAGATTATCTATTTCCTTGAGTCTTTTTTCTT
Organism: Adenophora triphylla var. japonica; assembly: GCA_022495995.1. NCBI lineage: Eukaryota > Viridiplantae > Streptophyta > Magnoliopsida > Asterales > Campanulaceae > Adenophora > Adenophora triphylla. Next base: position 44,751 of record JAFEMH010003370.1, read on the forward strand.
TGTTCTTGAAGTTCAAACCATTGAATCTTCAAAGATTGTTTTTATGTGTTTGTGTTTTTAGTACATAACCACTTTGATCTTTTCGTAAGTTTTTTTATTTCCTTTCATTGTAAGTTTTCTTTACAACTTGTTCTTAACAAAGTTGTGTTTTATGAAAGATTTCCATCAAGCATAGTATTGCTAAAGTGTTTAAAATTTCGTTGTTATTCCGCTGCATTTACTTATTGTCGTGTGAGTTTATTTGCTGATCTCAAGATCAGTAAGCGTATATAACCATTGTGTTATTTATTTATTCCGCTGCATTATTTGTGGATGTGTGGATAGTTGTGAGACACATCTGTACTCACATCCGTGAACTGTTGAGTTGTTTGAAGCTTCCTAGCTACACAAAACTTTCAATTGGTATCAGAGCCAACTCTTGATATATTACTGAGTGTTGATCCAGAAAGTGTAGTCATTGTGGAATGCCAAAATCATCAAAACAGGCCTCCTGTCTTGGATGGCACAAATTATTCTCTTTGGAAGTCTAAGATGGGTAATTACATCAAAGGTATTGATGAAAGGGCTTGGATGTGTATCCTTGTTGTATGGCAACCACCCACTGTGGAGAAAAAGCCTGAATCAGGTGTTGGTGAATCTGTTTTTGAGAGAAAGCCTGAAGAAAGGTGGACTCTTGATGAAATACTTGCTGCCAATTATAATTCGAAAGCAATGGGTGCTATTTCCAGCCATGTTTCTGGAAATATGTACAAACTCATCACTAATGAAAGCATTGCAAAGAATGCTTGGGATATCTTACAAATGCAATGTGAAGGAATTCCAAGTGTAAAGGCTACTAGGCTTAGGATTTTAATGGATAGGTTTGAAATCCTTAGAATGGAGGAGACTGAAGATATCGTTTCCTATGCTTCTAAGATCCATGAAATCTCCAATGAATGCACTAGCCTAGGAGAGTTAATTTTGAATGCGAGATTAGTCAGCAAAATCTTAAGGACTTTGCCCGAAAAGTTTAACATTAAGGTGGCTGTTATAGAAGAGACTAATGACACCAACACAGTAGAATTAGACAAAATTGTTGGTATTTTAACTGTTTTTGAGCTCAATCTTGAAGCTCAACAAAAGAACAAGGCAATAAGTATTGCCCTTAAGAGTTCTGCAGCTATTCCAAAGGAATTAGCTGACCTTTCCTCTGAAATTAATGAGTCTAATCTTGAGGAAGATGATGTGGTTGTAATAACCAAGAAGTTCAATTCTATTTTGAATAACAAAAGGAGAAACAAGTTTCCTAGAAAAACCTCTCAGGATTTAGAGAACAAGATGATAATTCTGATGAGGGGTTCAAGAAGAAAAGTTTTGATAACAAGAAATCCTCTGAGTCTGTGCAATGTAGAGCATGTCGTGGCTTTGGTCACTTTGCTAATGAGTGTGCTAACACACTTAAGAAAAGGAGAATGAGTTACACTGCTTCTCTGAGTGATAGTGAGGATGAGGAAGAAGTGGCTAACATGCCTGTGATAAACTGCCATTCTGTGTTTAATGCCTATTCTGCATGATTTGAAGAAGGAGTTCCTGAGGAATATTTGGATGTGTTCCCAGATGTGAACACATTCGTTTACACATCTGATCTGATTTTCAATTGCTTCAATGTAAAAGGAGATTCTGATAATGAGGATAGGGACATTCCCTATGAGGAACTTTCTGCAACCTACAAAAAGGTGCATACTGATTGGATAAAGGGAATGGACAAAATTGAGGTACTTGCTAAGGTAAATAAATCTCTTTCTGATAAATTAGTTGTTTGTGGAGATGAGAAAACCAAACTTTCAAAAGAAATTGAGGTACTTGCTAAGGTAAATAAATCTCTTTCTGATGAATTAGTTGTTTATGAAGATGAGAAAATCAAACTTTCAAAAGAAATTGATGTTCAAAAAGATATCATTGCCAAACTTGAAGTTCTGGTAACCAAGAGAGAAGTCTAATTCGAAAAATTCAAAACTGATTTTGAAAAAGCTGAAAGTACAGTAACCAAGTTAAATACTGGGAAAATGAAACTTGATGAAGCTATTGCTCTTGGTAAAACTGGAAAAACTGGCATTGCTTTTGAGAAAACAAAATTTGTAAAGGAGGGATGTGAGACTTCTACTTTAAAAAGTGTGGAAAAATTAATTTTGAAAGAAAAACCATTTTTGAGTGAGAAAAGGCCAAGGAGAAGGCACTACATCTGTCATTATTGCTTTGCGCTTGGGCACATTAGACCCTTCTGTTACAAATTAAAGGTTGATAAGAAATCTGGTTTTCATCAGTCTCAGATGTGTGAAAAGATGTATATACATCCGAACACACATCCAGGTAAACTGAGACCTCTGCACCACAAAAAGAAAGCTGAAAAACAGTGGGTGGCCAAACCAAGTGCTACCTGCAATATTGTTTACTCTTCCCTCAAGAGTAGTGTCTCTAATTCTTGGTATTTTGATAGTGGGTACTCTAGGCACATGACTGGGAACCAAGCCGTTCTAATAGAATATGAATCAATCTGTGGGAAAAAGGTGAATTTTGGTGGTGGTGCTCAAGGCAAAATCTTTGGGAAAGGTACCCTAGATGTGAAGGGATTCCCAAAACTTCACAATGTGTATCATATGGAAGGTCTTAGGACTAATCTCATTAGTAGTCAGTTATGTGATGATGACTTATATGTGAAGTTTGATAAGAAGACATGTGAGGTGTTTGATGAGTCTAACACATGTGTCCTCACTGGTCTAAGATCATCTGACAATTATTACAAGCTTTGTGATAATTTGTCTTGTTTAAGTTTTTCTGATGTTGTATTTGATGATACTCTTGATCTTAAACCCAAATCTGCCAAGGATAATGTTTCAGGCTCTGTTCTAAAAGACCCCGCCTAAGGGCGCCTAGGCCCCGCCTAGGCGCTAGGCCCCTCTCCAACGCCTAGTTCTAAGTCCCGCCTAGGTCCTGACTAATCCCGACTAATCCCGATTAGTCCCCGACTAGTCCCCGCCTAGGCGCTAGGCCCGGCTCCGCCGCCTAGCATCCGCCTAGCGCTTTTTAGAACCTTGGACTTTCAGGTTATCAATTGGAGTGGAAATTTGCTGATATAGGTGCTGGAGATACAGAAAGTACTGCAAAGGAAAAACAGGCAGATGTGTGTCCAGATGTGCAGAAGGATGTATATGCAGATGTGAACACAACTGTTCCCACATCTGAACACACCTCCACACAAAGAACTAAGTCTGAAGTCAGTTCTTCAGATTCAAAGGGAGAAGCTATTTTTGAAAGAGACCATGTTGGGTCTGTTGATAGGTCAGATGACATTTTGTCCATAATTCAGAAAAATCACCCCACGTCTCAAGTGATTGGTAAAATGCATGATCAAAGGCAAACCAAAAGGAATGAGAAGGTAAATCACAGTTATTTGGATGCTTTATGGAGTCATACATCCTTATACTTCAAGGTATGTTGTTACTGCTTTGTGTCTAACATAGTGGTATACTGTGACTTAGATTGGGCAAACAATTTTGATGATAAAAACATATGTGTTCGATGTTCCTACCATGGTAACATCCTTTATTTCTGTTATAGAAGGAGAAAAAGTTATGTCTCCTTGTTCATAGCTGAGGCTAAATATGTTGCCCTTGGAAGTTTTTGCACTATGTTACTGTGGATGAATCAAATGCTGAAAGACTATGGATTGAATAGCAAAATTTTGACTGCTTTTTGTGATAACAAAAGTGCCTTGGATATATCTAAAAATCCTGTCCAACATTCTAGAACAAAACACATTGATATTAGACATCATTTCATTAGGGATCTTGTAGAACAAAAAGCGTGTTAATGCGGAATTTGTTGGGACTGAAAATCAATTGGCTGATATATTTACAAAGGCATTAGATTTGGAGAGATTTTCCTCCTTGAGGAAGTCTCTTGGTTTGTGTGATATCTAAGGTTGTGAGCACAAATGTGCCTCACATCCTTTAACACATCTGTATATTAGATTAACAAAAAAGAAAATAATTCATGCATTAGCACGAAATATCTCAGTGTGGTCACTTGTGAGTTTTCATCTTTGACTTTGTTCTGATCACTTAATTGTGAGCACTTCCTTTTCTTGTTATCTTTTGATGACTTGATATAATCTTACTAGATATCTCACAGTGGGTGCTTTAAAAAATAGTGAGAAACAGCTGCTTCACCTTTAGTATGAAGCCATACCATTGTGATCAAGTGATTCTCATAAGAAATCTTGAAATCAAACTTGACAAGATCATTGGGAAAAATGGCTATCTTTGGGATTCAAGAAAAGTGAAAGCTACTTACAATGCAAAAATCCACAATAAAAAATGGGTGGATGCATCCTAGAGGCTGTGCAGATTGAATTATTGCTCATTGACTTTTTGTGATTTAAATGTGTCCCCAAATGTGACTCACATCCTATGCCACATCTGTGAGCTGAGATTTTTCCTTCACCTGTGTGTTGCATCATGCTAGTCATTCTGCATATTAGGTCATATATGAAGCTTTGTAAATATTCTAGTTAATTTATTTTCATTCTTAATTTACTCTTTGATTTAACAAGTTTTTGTTTTTCCAATATCTCCCATGAAAAAGAAAGGTGTGTATCAATCCTCATTGGAAAAGGAAGGACAATTTTGAAAGGGATTCAGTTTTGAAAGGATATGGCTGAAGTATTCTTGTTTCCATAAAACGTTGGCAAAATTTTGATTTATTCTAATCCCTATTTTTTCGTGATTTGGTGTGTGGTAATATCAAAGGGTTATAGCCGTTGGAGGATCTTTGTGAAATTTTGGCTGTGTGAGACCTTTTTGGAAAAGGATTCCTTAATTCAGTTGGAAAAGGGGGAGTTGTATGTTTAACTGTGTACCTCATCTGTCACATCTCTTTAATCCTTCATTGTGCTTCTTTCCCTTCTGCCCAAATTTTTATCTCACACACACACACCATATATTTCTCTCTCTTTGTCTGTCTAATCAATCTGCAGAATCAATGGAGCTGAAGCTGTAGATGTGCGTCAATATGTGCCACATCTTGTCACACATCTGAAATGTCTTTTGATGATCAAATGGAAACCCTAGATGCAGAAATTGCTGCAGCTGCTGCTCTTAATGCTCAACTGATTGCCACCCAGATACATGCCAAAAACCTGAAGGTTTTGAAGGTGGATCTCCAGAAATGGGTGACTTCACTTTCTAGTCAAAAAGGGGGAGAAGAAGAAAAATGATGAGAATGATACTGATGTTGTCTTTGCTGCTGCTGTTGATGTTCAGTTCAGATGCTTAAACTCATGGGGAGTTTTACTGTTTGTTCTTATTGGTGAATGGAACATCAACAGGTTTGCTTTTAATATTTTGATATTACTTTGCTTTTAATATTCGTTTTAGTTATTTGTTAGTTTTAGTCTTGATCTGTAATCCCTAAATACTTTGTTGAATGGCTGCTTTAGTCTATATTTGTTGAACTGCAATTTTTGGTACTGTCTTGTTCTATGCAGTTTTGTGTGGATGTGTTGACACATCTGCACACACATCCATTCAGGGGGAGTTTTCATATCTGAAAATGTTGGTCATAATAATATCATCATAAATCTTTGGTTTTGACCAGAAAGTCTAAAATAGGGAGAGATTGAAAGCGTGAGTTTTTAGGAAACAATGTGTTTCCTTATTCGAATCAATATCACACATTTGTTAAGTTGATTTTGGAGCTTTCATGGAAAGATTTATAGTGTCCTATTGTGAAAAGGACTTTAGTATAAAGAATAAGATGTTTCCTATTTCGAATCAAAGAGGTATTTTTGGTAAGTTGATTTTATACTTTCATGAAAGATTTATTGTGTCCTACTTTGACAAGGACTTTGTAAATAGAGTAAATATCTTTTATTTATGTACATAGTTTTATATTAGGACTAACCTACTAACAATCTATTTCTTTGTGAGTGTGCTTTATGTTTCCTTGAAGGAATTGGAATCTCACATATGGAAGAGATTGGATTCGTGAAGATCTTCTCAATGGTGCATATAAATACAAGTGATCAGCACAAAGAGACAGAGCTTTAGAGATTTATTTGAGAGACAAATTCTTCTGTTCTTCACGTTTTTCATATTATCAATTTAGGTTGTGAGTGAAGGTTGTGACATACATCCGAAACTCCGAAACTCACATCTAGGTTTTTGTCAAGTTCTTTGTTTAACTTCTGATTGGAATAGAGTCTACTTGGGAAAGGGAGTCTGTTCTTATCATAGAAGGTGATTAGAACTCATTTAGTATTTTCGTCTTTTAGTTTTTCACTTATTTATATTTTTGTAAGCAACAAAAGTTTCTATAGTGAAAATTTTTTGGGCGTAAGCCTAGTTTGATGATCTTAAGATTAGTAAGCGTATATAGCCATTGTGTTATTTATTTATTCGGCTGCATTATCTGTGGATGTGTGGACAGTTGTGAGACACATCTGTACTCACATCCGTGAACTGTTGAGTTGTTTGAAGCTTCCTAGCTACACGAAACTTTCAGACTTTAAGGAACATAAGACATCAAAATCTTGTACGGCTACTAAATGCTTGTTCAGACGTTGACTATGAGGGAAACGATTTCAAGGCTGTGGTGCATGAGCTGAAGGTCAATGGGAGCCTGGAAGGGTGGCTGCATTCAGCTCCTGCAAGGATAAATGCAGCATCAAGGAAGTACTTGAATCTTCTTCAGAGATTAAACATTGCTATTGATGTTGCAAGTGCACTTGACTATCTTCACCATCACTACTCCAATCGTGCATTCTGACATCAAGCCTAGCAATGTTCTTCTGGACAATGAAATGATTGCATGTGTTGGTGATTTTGGGTTTTCAAGATTAATTCCGGAACAGACGAACAGCTTATTGACAAATCAGTCAGGCCCAATTTCAGCTAAAGGAACCACTGGTTACGCACCACCAGGTACTTGTTAGTATTAGACATATACGAGTACATTATTCTAGTTATCCATCTATATATACGTGTGTGTGTGTGAACATATATATATTCCCTCCGTCTATAATAAATGTCGCATTTGACTTGTCAACGTTTTTAAGGGATGTACTTTAATTGCTTGTGCAATGCTTACACGATGGTGAAATTGCACTAAGACTAATTCCATATTTCGAAACACGACATTTATTTAGGGATGGACTAAAGTAGGAAAACAAAACAAAGAAATATTCTGTTACATGAATTTTTCTCTGTCTGCATTGCAGAATATGGAATGGGAAGCGAGGTTTCTGTTTACGGGGACATATATAGCTATGGCATCCTCATATTAGAGATGTTTACTGGAAAGAAACCGAATGATGACACATTTCTTGGCAATCTGAATCTCCGTAACTTTGCAAAGTTGGCTTTTGTCGACGTAGTTGCTGGAGTTGTGGATCCATTGCTTTTTCGACCAAGACAAGAAGGAGATGCGAGTAAACGTTATGATAACAATGGTAACAGGCGCGGTTTTAGCAGTCAAATAGTTCAGCAGTGCTTGATTTCCATACTTAGAATTGGAATTGCTTGCTCGATGGAATCACCAGCAGAACGAATGGATTTAAACAACGTGACAACTGAACTACGAGTCATTCGTGACAGCTTCATCAGAACAACTAATATACCTGGAAAGGAAAGAGCTGCAATTTGGATCCATCAATCTTGATTAGGTATGTTTATCTCTTTTCTTACATCAACATTGCATTTTGCTAGTGACAGAAAACCGAGGTAATGAATGTTTATCTCTTTTCTTACATCAATAGTGCATTTTGCCAGTGACAGAAAACGGAGGTAATGAAATAACCAAGGTAAGCATTTTATCTTAATCAATAATTTACACACCCTATATGTTCATTGTTTTTGTAACGAAAACAGAAATGTGACCTTCTTTTTTCCTAAACGGTCTGATCCCATAGAGCTGACTGCATTTCATTTCTTTCTTTTCAGGTGCTTGAAGTTTCTGATGTTTACTTAACTCCTTACCTATATGGTACCCTCCTTTTACTTGTTTGAATGTCTTTCTATATGTAATGCTCATTATGCATCTTTTCTCGTTTAGTTTGGGAATCCGAGGTTAAAGTTTTAGCTTCACTCCTTACCTCAATGGTACTCTCTTTGTATTGTTCGAATGTCTCGCTATATGTAAGGCTCATTATGCATCTTTCCTCTGCTGTGTAGGTACTTGTCTTGAAAACTGTAGTTTGACTGCATCATGCTTTGTTGATTAAAACACATAAACAGTAGTATTTAATATGCTGGTGTCAAAAAGTAGCCTTTAAATTTCTTTATCACAAAATGAGAATTCATTCAAATCATTGGCTGTACTTCACTATATTGCATTAGAAACGCTTTGTACTACATTCATTGACATTTTTATTTAAGTTCCACTTAATATAGCTCGGTTAAGGATGCTACTTATTGAATGCAGCTCCCTAAGAACATCTGTTATGTCCATTCGATTCTTTGCTGAGTCCAGGGAACATGAGATTCCTATCTTTATCATCGAAACCAAGCATTCCTCCATTCTTTCGTAGTTGTTTGCTTGGCTTACTCTTGGATTAGTACTGACTGATGTTGATGTTGATGCTTCTGCTTCTGCTTCACTAAGGTGATGAAGAAATATTGGGTCCAAAACCTGTATCAAACGGTCAGGAAAGAACATTTCTGCAAACTTGTGAAGGTTTATTCCTTCCTGAAACATCGGATCAGTAGGCCTCTTCCCAGTCATCATTTCGAGTATTATGACCCCGTAACTGTACATGTCCCCCATAACTGACACCTCATTTCCAAGACCATATTCTGCATTTCACATTACTCAAATCATATTCAAGATATCAGATAATATTCAAGAAAGCATAAACAACAAAAAAGCCTTAGCCCGAAATTGAATTTGGGGTCGGCTAACATGAACCGTCATATGAAATTGTTTTAAGAAAAAAAACTAAAAAATTAAAAGAAAAATATTCAAGATAGCATATAATGACTTGAAAAAATTATTACCTGGTGCTGCATATCCCACAGTTCCTCTGATTCCAATGGAACTGTTCTGGTTTTGATCTATGTAGGATCTAGGAATAAACTTAGCAAGCCCGAAATCCCCAACACAGGCAACCATGTCCGCATCAAGTAGAATATTGCCCGGCTTCAGATCACAGTGTACAATGGGCCTTTCACCTTGATTATGTAAGTAGTCGAGTGCAACTGCCACATCAATTGCTACTTTGACTCTCTGGTGAAATTCTAACATATGTGATATATCTTGCTGACCATCTGCTTCTTGACTCGTATGTATCCACTTCTCTAGACTCCCGTTAGGCATGAATTCATAAATCAAAGCTTTGAAATCGTTACCTTGGAAATCAATACTTGAGCAACAACTCAGTATTTTGATGAGATTTCTATGCCGGACCACTCTCAAGGCTTCACACTCTGCCATAAAACTCTTGGAGGCTCTTTCATTTTGAAGATTAAAAACTTTGACAGCAACAACTCTTTCCTCATGTTCTAGGGTTCCTTTATAGACTGAGCCAAAGCTTCCTGCGCCGATCAAGTTTTCTGAAGAGAACCCATCAGTTGCTTTGAGAAGATTATCATAAGAGATATTGATGAATTGTTCCTTGAGTTGCAATTCTTTAGAAGCCACCTTCGTTTTCCTTTTGGACCAGAAGAAGTATAATGAAGATGAAACCAATATCGCTCCTAGAACTGCACACAGTATGACAATGGTTATTACTGTGTGAAAATGTGGTGCCTTTCTTTTCTTTTGTTCACTAAAGGTGCATCTAGGCAATTGCAACTCGGATATGCCTCCACAGAGCTTAGTATTTCCTCCAACTGAAATTGCACTTGAATTTGCAAAAATCCCTTTTCTTGGTACCTCGCCCTCAAAATCATTGTAGGACAAATTCAAGATTGTCAATGAAAAGGTCTCCAAGAATTGTGGAATTTGACCAGAGAAGTTGTTGCTAGAGAGCTCAAGGATTGCAATACCCCGCAAAGAACTCAAGGTTGCAGGAATTGGTCCTTGAAATAAGTTTCCATCCATGAACAAATTTACAAGACTAGTGCATCTACCAAGGTTGTTAGGTAACTCACCAGACAAATCATTATGAGACACATCGAGTGCCACTAATTTTTTCAAATTCCCAACCTCTGCAGGTAAGGACCCAAACAAATGATTGTGAGATAGATTCAGCAGCTTCGACAGGGTGGAAATACTGAATAGTTCTTTGGGTATGGTGCTGCTGAAGTTATTCACAGACAGATCTAATGACAACAAATCTTGACAGTCGCCAATGCTTGGAGGTATGTTCCCTTGTAACTTGTTGTTGTTTAACGTTAATTCATTTAATGATGTCAGCTGTCCAATAGAAGATGGAACTTCTCCCGTAATACTATTGTTGTGAAGTGCAAGCTTTTTGTAGCTTTTGAAGATTACCAATGCTAGTAGGAAGAGTGCCACTGAATTCATTGTCGTTGAGTAATAACTGTGTCAACCCAACTAGATCACCTATCCACGAGGGAATATCACCATAAACCCTATTATTCATAAGGGAAAAATAATAGATATCTGCAGAAAAATTGCCTGGGTTTGACGGTAATGCCCCTCTTAGTTGGTTAATGCCTAGTTCCACAACTAGCAAACTAGTACAATTTGAAAGAGAAACAAGAAAGCTCAGTTCATCAGGCTCCCCACTACCAAGATTAGTAGCAGCAAGCGTTAGATCCCACAATTTTTGCAGGTTACTGAAATCAACGGTAACTTTCCCCGTAAAACCATTGAATGGGATGTCAAGCCTTTCTAGTTGGGTTGCGTTGGACAAAGAACGCGGAAGAGGTCCAGAAAGTTGGTTACCCCCTAGCTGAAGGAACTTAAGACGAGGAAGGGTTAAACCCAAGGATTGAGGAAGAACACCCTGAAGCTGATTATATGCCAAAGAAACTATGGTAAGGAGGGTAAGATTGTAAATAGAGGGAGGAATGAGACCAGAGAGTTCATTAGCACCCATTCCTATATCATTTAGATTCTTTAACTGACCAATGGAATTTGGAAGATTACCTGTCAGAAAATTGTAGGTAGCAGCTAAGCTTTGCAGGGAAGTGAGATTGCCAAAGGAAGAAGGTACTTGTCCGGTTAAGTTGTTACTAAAAACCCAAAGAATTTTGAGTTTTGACAAGGAACCAAGCGCGACGGGAATGTTTCCAACGAGATGATTGGTGCCAAAATCAAGGGAGATCAAGTTAGAGCAGTTGGATAGGGTAGAGGGAATTTCTCCCCCAAAAAAGTTTGTATTCAGACTTAGATTTTGTAGTCTAAATAGTTGGCCTAGTTGAGAAGGGATTTCACCTTGAAATGAATTGTTGCGAAGGTTTATGACCCTCAGAAAGCTCAGATTTCCAATGAAAGAAGACAATGAACCAACTAAGCCCTTGGACCGAATATTTAAAGAGACGACTCGTGCATGTGTACTGCCACATGTAACACCTTCCCACTGGCAATGATGTAGAGAATCTGATGAGGAGGGAACTCAGAGAAAGAAATCAGGTAGCAACACGAAAGATAAGGAACAAACTAGGAGTACACTCCACTAGTATTGTTTATTATAAACTGAATAAATACATCCCAATCTGATGAAAAACTCCATATTCTAGGCTATTTATAGGATGCTAGGAAACATTATTAATAATTATTTGGATAAGTTAAAAACATAGATTATTAAAAAAATTCATTGGAGCTTCCTCTGTGGATGACTGAATTTGAACAAGGCAAACATGCAATGAACTGATGTTGCCCCTTCACTTCCATACAATGCACCTAAACATCAGTAAGCACTGCATCATTCTCTCCGGGTGGAAAAGAACTCGACCACGAGTTTTCTGGTTGGTCTCCATGATACTCGGACAAGTCACGAATGTTGAAGGTCGGGTGCGTGTTGATGTGCTGAGGGAGTTCAATTTTGTAAGCATTGTCATTGATCTTCTTGAGGATTCGACAAGGACCCACCTTCTTTTCTTTGAGCTTCCGTTTCACTTCCTGATGAATTCGTGACATTGAAACAGCAAAATCTTCAGCCTTTTTGATTGACGTTGAGGGATATGGAATTGGAGCAAGATCAAGATAATGACTCGGAGATTTTCCATAAACCACTTCAAAAGGGCTTTTTCCTGTTGAACGATTAACTGAATAATTATAAGAAAATTCAGCTTGCGAAAGTACCATATCCCATTGTTTTGGCCTTTTTGCTGCCAAGGACCGAAGCAAATTCCCCAAGGTGCGATTTACCACCTCAGTTTGCCCATCTGTTTGGGGATGATAAGCACTACTAAATTGCAATTTAGTCCCGATCATCTTCCACAAACTCCTCCAAAAATGGCTAATAAATTTTGTGTCTCTGTCTGAAACAATGGACTTGGGGATTCCATGATGTTTAACTATTTCACGAAAATAAAGACCAGCAACATACAAAGCATCCATAGTCTTCTTGCACGCGATGAAGTGAGCCATTTTGGAAAAACGATCGACAACGACAAAAATTGAATCATTACCTCTCTGAGTTTTCGGTAACCCAACTACAAAGTCCATGCTTACATCCTCCCACGGAGCATTCGGAATAGGCAACGGAATGTAGCTACCAGTATTTTGAGTTCCTCCTTTGCATGTTTGACATATGCGGCATCGCCTAACAAACAGGTTCACATCTCGATAAATTGAAGGCCAAAAGTACTTCTCCTTTACAGCAAAAACCGTCTTGTCCCTTCCAAAATGTCCACCAAGTCCTCCAGAATGTAACTCCTTAATAATGTACTCTCTAAGGGAGCACTTTGGAATGCACAAAGAAGTCCCCTTAAAGAGAAAATCATCCTGGAGCATATAATCATCAAGCTGTCCCTCTTTGCAAGCTTTCCAAATATCACCGAAATCTTCATCTTCCTCGTACATGTTGCGAATATGGTCAAATCCTTCAAGCTTTACACTTAGAGAATTTAAAAGCACTACTCTCCTGCTAAGAGCATCAGCGACTTGATTGCATTTTCCACTCTTATGTTTTAACACAAAAGTGTACTCTTGCAAAAATGCCACCCATTTTGCATGTCTTCGATTTAGGCTCCCCTGGTTGTTGATATGCTTCAGAGCCTCATGGTCTGAATTCAAAAGGAACTCTCTCTGAATAAGGTAAGATCTCCAATGGCGAAGGGCTTGAACAATGGAATAAAACTCCACATCATAAGTAGAATATTTCTTTCTTGCTTCATTGAGTTTTTCACTAAAGAAGGCGATCGGATGACCTTCCTGGCTAAGAACCCCACCAATACCCACATGAGATGCATCACAATCAACTTCAAACATTTTATTGAAGTCCGGCAAAGCGAGCACAGGAGCACTTGAAAGCTTTTCTTTCACAAGTTGAAAGCTCTTCTCCGCTTCCAATGTCCACTTGAATTCCCCTTTCTTCATGCAACCAGTTAAAGGAGCTGAAATGGTACTGAAGTTTTTGATGAAACGACGGTAAAACGACGCCAATCCATGAAAACTTCTCACTTCCTGCAAGCTTTTTGGTGATGGCCATTCTTGAATTGCCCGGATCTTCTCATCATCCACCTTGATTCCTGTAGAGGTTAGCATAAAGCCTAGAAATGCTAGACTTTCTGTCATGAAAGAACACTTTTTGAGGTTTGCATAAAGCCTTTCACCTCTCAAAGTGGTCAAAACAGCCCTTAAATGCTCAATATGATCACTTTTATCACGACTATATATAAGAATATCGTCAAAGTAAACAACAACAAATTTTCCAATAAAAGGGCGAAGAGCTTGATTCATTACCCTCATGAAAGTGCTTGGAGCATTGGAAAGACCAAATGGCATGACAAGCCATTCATAGAGCCCTTCTCGTGTCTTGAAAGCGGTCTTCCATTCATCACCTGGTTGAATGCGAATTTGGTGATAACCACTTCTGAGGTCAATCTTGGAATAAACTTTTGCACCAGCCAGCATATCAAACATGTCATCAATCCTTGGAATGGGAAATCTGTACTTGATGGTAAGCTTGTTAATTGCACGACTGTCCACGCACATACGCCACGTCCCATCCTTCTTTGGAGTCAACAAAGCTGGAACAGCACAAGGACTCAAGCTCTCTTGAATATAACCTTTCTTTAACAGATCCATTACTTGCCTTGCCAACTCTTCATGCTCTTTGGGACTCATGCGATAGTGAGCCTTATTTGGAAGACTAGAGCCCGGAATCAAGTCAATCCGGTGTTGAATGTCTCTAAGAGGTGGCAAGCCATTGGGTAACTCTTCGGGCATTACATCCTCAAATTCTTTCAAAAGTGGACCCAGCTCACTAGGAAAACTAAAGAAATCCATGGATTCTTTAGCCATCAGCATATAGCAAACACCACTTTCCTTACTTTCTTCCATAAATTTTGACATGGAGAGAAAATTACTGCCTTCCTCTTTTGATGGTTTGGACATCTTTGCCTCCATACTGGGTAGAAGAACAATTTCATATTTTCCCATTTTAAAGGTATAAGTATTCTGACGACCATTATGCATAACATGTCTATCATATTGCCATGGCCTTCCTAGGAGTATGTGACATACATCCATAGGAACAACATCACACCAAATCTGATCATGATAATTTTTTCCCATCGAAAATGACACAAGACAACGCTTAGTAACTTTTACCTCATTTCCCTTTTTGAACCATGCAATGCGGTACGGCCTCGGATGCGGCTCAGTTGGAAGTTGGAGCTTGTCCACCATCTCTTGTGATACAATATTTTCGCAGCTTCCGCCATCGATAACAATAGTGCATACCTTCCCATTAGACTTACATCGGGTCTTGAAAATATTGGAGCGGAGCCAATCTTCATTTTCTTCAACCTTAGGAGTAGCAAGAGCTCTTTGAATCATCAAGCATTCACCTTCTTCAGGCTGAATTTCCTCACGCTCAACTTCTTCTTCCTCATCATATATTGGCTGTCCATCCTCATCATCTTCATTGTTTTCACCACCGAAGGCAACAACATGTCGTTTTGGACAGTCACTCATCCGATGACCAACTTGACCACACTTGAAGCATCCATTTGGGTTATTGGAGCGACTAGATTGTCCCCCAACGCGGTTAATAGTGGCTGACTTTTCAGACTGCTCACCAATATTTGTTCCCTTTGAATTCGTTCTTCCATTACGGGAAGGCTCACCCTTGGAAGAAGGATATAGGCTGCGTAAATCCACGTATTTCTTACCACCACTTCTAGCAAGTTTAGCCTCCACTTTTAAGGCCAGGTTATAAGCATCTTCAACCTTCCATAGCCTATGCATTTCCACTTCATCACGAACAGGAATTCGTAAACCGCCAACATACCTTGCTACTAATTGCTCTTCATTCTCTTGCACGTCATTACGAGCCATCAACTTGTAAAACTCTTCTGTATACTCCAGTACACTTTTGGATTCTTGACGAAGGTTGTTGAATTGTGAAAAGATTGTTTGAGTAAAATCCACAGGAAGGAATTTCTCCTTAAGCCTGGACTTCATCTTCTCCCATGATGAGATCTTGGGCTTTCCTTTTCGAAGTCTCATCTCTTGCACTTTATCCCACCAAGTTGAAGCGTAGCCACGCAACCTTGTTGCCACAAGCTTCACACGTTGATGTTGAGCTGTTTCCTTGTAATCAAAAAATTTCTCAATGGCACTAAGCCACTCAAGAAACTCATCAGGTTGTAGACGACCATGGAACCTGGAAGGTCAATTTTAACACTGTCAAAGTCACGATCAAACCTCCTTGGCCAAGCTGCATTTCGATTGTTGGCAAAGGGATTCACGTCTGACTCGTCGCCAGAAGACCCACCACGACTTGAACCACCACGATCACCACGAGCTTCTTGACGTTCAAGACGAAGGGTAAGTTGCTCGACTTGTCTTCGAAGTGCTTGAATTTCATCCTCGCGTTCGTCTCTCATGTCACCCATCATGTTACCACGCCTTCCCCTACCACGTCGTGCTGCCATGAAATTGATCAAGGACGCAGCCCAAGAACGTAACGTAGGCTTTGATACCAAATGATGAGGAGGGAACTCAGAGAAAGAAATCAGGTAGCAACACGAAAGATAAGGAACAAACTAGGAGTACACTCCACTAGTATTGTTTATTATAAACTGAATAAATACATCCCAATCTGATGAAAAACTCCATATTCTAGGCTATTTATAGGATGCTAGGAAACATTATTAATAATTATTTGGATAAGTTAAAAACATAGATTATTAAAAAAATTCATTGGAGCTTCCTCTGTGGATGACTGAATTTGAACAAGGCAAACATGCAATGAACTGATGTTGCCCCTTCACTTCCATACAATGCACCTAAACATCAGTAAGCACTGCATCAGAATCATTCCACGACATTAACGCACTTTTAGGATCATGCGAAATCGATGATTTGAAGGCCAACAAGGCAACTCTATCAGTTTCATTTCCACCTACAATGGCAGTGGAGAGGGTGATGGAATGAAGCAGCAATGTGGGAAGCAAGAAGAGAGGAAGCATTGAAATGGTTGTTCTTTAACACGTTGTTAAAGAATCAAGATATATTTTCTACAGACCTTTCTGCTCTATATATGGCTGGATGATGCATAATTCACACACTGGCCCACTGAACAATTATTTGCAATGACAGCTTTAAATATAACATTTATTTCTATAGCAAAGTAGCATTAAGAATGTGTGACTTATTGAAGTCAATTATTTGCTGAGCAAAGTGGATGATGCATAATCCACTTTGCTCAGCAATGACGAATTTATATAGTTTGGATCTGTTTATCTTAAAATTTGACTAAAAGAATTATAAAAATTTATTTATTTACATGAAATTTAAAAAATTATTATTCATCTCCATAAAAATACTATTGATAACTATATTAAAATTTAAATGAAAATCAAAAATATTAACATCAGTATATTCATTAAGAAAGTCCAATATTTGAGGTAGTAGGATAGTCTCTCCGTTCTAATTTACTTGACATCAATACTTTTGACAAGAGACAAAAAAGTAGGAAAGAGAATTAGTTGAATGATGTGTCGTTAGTAGAAAAAGTAAAGTAGTAGAGAAATTTAGTGAAAGAAATAATAATTTAATTGATATTGTAACTATAAAAACTTTTCATTTTAGACGTATCAAAATGAAAATTAGTGACAACCGAATAGAAGTTGAAAGAGTATAAATACTCTTGAAATATCTTTTTGATTTTTGTAATTATGGTTTGTATTTTGTCCATATTTAGATTAAATTAATTTAGGAAATAATTGTGAATATTTACTTAGTTTATAATTGATTTTGTTTGACTATCAACTAATATTTATTTTTTAGTAGTTATCATGTAAATAAGGTAGGTTTCAAGGATTATAAGAAGTCTCATACTTGGAGAAGGATTTTTTGTTAATAATGAAAGAAGTGTGCAAAAAAAAAATAAAAAAAAATCAATCCTACTTGGAGAATGATTGTTTGTTGATAAGGAATGAGTGGCAAGAATAATCCTTATTGAAAAAGGATTGTGATCAACACATATAAAAAGGAGGTCGCCCCTCTCATTCTTACTCACGAATTCTAGAGAGAGAAATGGAGTTTACAAATTTCCTTAAGTCTTTTTTTTGTGTTTGTTTTCTGTAATATACAATTATAAGAGATGCAGACAGATGTCCGCACAGCTGTGCGAACATCTCAACACACACAATTCGAGAGACCTTTTTAGGGAAGAAAATATCTCGAAAACAATGACCTTCATGAAAATATCAATCACTCGTTTATTAGTTTCAGCAAATTCACAAGTAATGATATTTTGTTCAACAATATCTCTAACAAAATTAAGTCTAAAATCTAGATGCTTAGTAGTAAAACATTGAACAGGGTCATTTGCCATATCTATGATACTTTTTAGCATCACAAAAAATAGATAAAATTTTGTTTTTGATTCTATAGTCTTTGATCAAATTGTATATCTAAAGAAGTTTGATGCCCCAACTATCAACAGCCACACATTTTGATTAAACAGCTGTTAAAAAAAACAAAAGCTTGTTCCCTATTATCCCATAAATACAACTTATTTTCAGGACAAAAACATTCAACATTAGTGCTTTTGGAATCAATGATTTTCTCCCCCCCTCAAATACCATAAAAGTGCCTTTGAATTAGATTCGTCATTGGCACCATAACAACATCAATGTACCTGATGGTATACGGAGTTCATATATACCATACCTGCAAGGTCACGGTAGTTGACCTTCTTTCCTCTTGTGTTCATTCTTTCATCCACTTTCCCTATGACTTCCCCTATGACCTGGGATGTAGGATGATCCCTTGTATTCTTGAAGGAATGTCCCTTTCTCTACTTACTTCACTTTCATCAGTTTCAGAATCTGATCCTTGTTCTTTAGTTGTCTGATTACTTGTGTTGTCAGTTGTCTGAACAACTGGTTGCACAACTGTCTGAACAGATGGCTGTTCTGCAAATTCATTCACCTTTTCCGGTTCAGATTCGTCATTAACTGGATCCTGTTCCATGCGCAACCTGCAATATCATCCTCAGCAGTTTTGACAATAAGATCAGGAGCATCATTAAGAATCGATTTAAAATATGAAAGATTTTCAACCAACTTGTAACAATGATCTGAGGATCTTACTCTTGTCAAAACACGTTTATTTGAATCATAAAATACCTCACACATCTTCTTATCAAATTGGACATGTAGATCATCATCACACAATTGACTTATGCTTATCAAATTAGCCTTTAGCCCATCAACATGTAACATATTATGCAACCTAGGTAAACCTTCTACATGCAACGTACCTTTGCCAATGATCTTACCTTGAGCTCCTCCATCGAAATTTACTTTTCCATTGAGAACCATTGAACTAAACATCTTTAGCTCAGTTGATACGTACCTTCTTTGTTTCAATATGAATTCATTTGTTAACATAAATGTTGTTTTCCTTTTTTACTTGGCTCTAATAAGCTTTCTCCACCTAGCTATTGCTCAGTTTCCTGGGAACCAGACAGACTTGGAAGCACTTCTTGCATTTGCGCGCCAAATAACTGATGACCCCTTCCGATTCCTTAAATCATGGAACAAATCTACTCATTTTTGCCAATGGAGTGGCGTGAGATGCAATAATCAAAGGGTCACTAGCTTGTTCATTGCCGATCAGAACCTGACAGGGGTAATATCTCCTTATATTGGGAATTTGAGCTTTCTGCAGCTACTAGATTTATCAAACAACAGTTTCACTAATGAAATCCCTCCTCAACTTGGTAGTTTGCAAATGCTACAAACCATGGTTCTTCGCAACAATTTAATTGGTGGTGAAATTCCTGCCAATCTATCCACTTGCGCCAGCCTCAAGATAATCAGTGTTGAGGGCAACAGGCTGCGAGGACAGATTCCTGATGAACTTGCCTCCCTCGGGAAACTGAGAGCTCTTGGAGTTCGCAACAACTATTTGACTGGCGGTATGCCTATTACATTTGGGAACTTATCATCTCTTAAGATACTTGGCACAGCACACTGTTGGGATGTGGAGTCAAAACCATGAATAAAGGAATTTGAACCGCGGTCGGAGGAGTTGGTGAGATCAAGGGAGTTCAAATCGTCTGAGCAGTTTCTGGTCAGGAGGGCGGCCGCGCTAGGGCTCAGGGCGGGCGCGCTGGAGGAATGGACAAGGGTGATGGATCTCTGGACATTAGCGCAGACGCACAGCTGGGAGGGCGGCCGCGCTGGTCACGATTCTGGGCTGATTTGTTTCCTAGTTTGATAAGATCTCCTCCTGCTCTGGTGATTCTTTTTTTGATAGTAATATTTGGATGTACTTGAGAAGAAAGAAGATTACTTTCTTCAGTAGGAATTCGAGTATTACTAGGATTTGATTTATTGTTCCCTATAAATACATGTGATAGCCTAGAAACAAATTGTAACATTTGAAAATATTGGAGAGAATATTTTGGCTTGGTAGCGCCCCCGGACGTAGTTGTTGTTGCAACGAACCGGGTAAACAATTCTTGTGTGTCCCTTTGTGTGTGATTTACTTTTTCGTGTGTGTTGTTCTTATTATTACTCCAAGCTTGGGCCGTTCCGCTGCGTGGATTCACAACAACTGGTATCAGAGCTTTGGTTTTGTCGAATCATTGCTTGGCTTGTCTTTTGCCATGGATTTCTTGGGAGCTTTGGAGGATGGTAATAAGGTGTTGATCGAAAAGTTTGATGGGACGGATTTCAATTTTTGGAAGACACAAATCGAGGTTTTGTGGAACAAGGATTTGTATCTACCATTAAAAGAAAAGCCGACGGACATAGAGGAAGCAAAATTCGAAATCTTGGATCGGAAAGCGTTAGGGCTTGTTAGGCAAACGTTGACCAAGGATGTGGCGAAGAATGTTTTGGAGGCGAAGACTACCATGGAGATGTTACAGATGTTGGCGAGCATGTATGAGGCACCATCGGCGGCGAATAAAGCTCATCTAATGAGGAGCTGTTGAACATAAGGATGGTGGAAGGCATGTCGGCAACAAAGCATATAAGTGAATTCAAATCTACTGCGACCCAACTATCTTCCATGGCTGTTACTCTTGATGACGAGGTACTAGCGTTGATATTACTTTCTTCTTTGCCGAAAAGTTGGGATACGACTGCGATAGCAGTTAACGTTTCAACAGGAAAAGTGAAGTTGAAGTTTTCGGATGTCGTTGATGTGATTCTTGGCGAAGAAATTCGTAGAAAGAGCAAAGGAGGGACATCGGGGCTAGCACTAAATGTCAGTGAAAAGAGTAAGGGTGGCAAGAAGGTGATTACTTGCTATGATTGTGGGGAGAAGGGGCACTTTAGGAGAAGTTGTCCGAAGCGGTCAGGTAGAGCGAGGGAATTGAATGTTGCTGAGGAGATAGCGGATGCATTAATCTTGGGTGGGAGCAGTTCAACAAATTCGTGGGTTTTGGACTCGGGCTCAACGTTTCATTCATGCACCAGTGCAGAAAGAATGGAACAGTACGTTCCGGGTGATTTTGGGGTTGTTCATTTGGGAAACAATAATCCTGTCAAGGTCATTGGAAAAGGGGTTGTTCGGGTCAAAGCAACGGATGGGACTGTTTTGCGGCTATGTGATGTGCGACATATTCCGGATTTGAAGAGGAACTTAATTTCCATAAGGCAACTTGATAAGGAAGGTTGTGTGGTGACCTTCGGTTGTGGGACATGGAAGGTAAACCGCGGAGCTAGCTTGGTGGCTCGTGGCGACGTGGAAAATATGTTGTATACCACATGCAACATGAGTCGTTGGGGGAAATGAAGGCGCATCCCAATGATGAATGGTGGTGGCCGAGATCGCCATGGTGGGAGAAATTTCACTAAACGGTATGTTGGTAGAAAATTGGGTAATGAAGTCGGCCGACGCAGAGCCAATTTGGCCAACATGGGAGCGGGATCTAGAACGGTAATGCGATGAGTTGCAAAGAACACACAAAGGTTCCAAGCTTGTGATTGTGTGGGGCACGTAGATTCACGCTGTTCAGGATCGATAGTTAGCAAGCAAGTGAGCGGGGATGTGCAGGGAGGATCATTAAGAATGAAGACTCGAAGCATGGTAGAACCGACAGTTATGTTGAAGCGTAGCTCAGCTTCAACTCACTTGGATAACTAGACAAGAGGCCGGGCGCTACCAACGCAATAGCTGGCCACTGAAATTTGTTTCAAGAGAGGTATCATGGATGGTTTGTCTCCAGGTGGGAGATTGTTGGGATGTGGAGTCAAAACCATGAATAAAGGAATTTGAACCGCGGTCGGAGGAGTTGGTGAGATCAAGGGAGTTCAAATCATCGGAGCAGTTTCTGGTCAGGAGGGCGGCCGCGCTAGGGCTCAGGGCGGGCGCGCTGGAGGAATGGACAAGGGTGCTGGATCTCTGGACATTAGCGCGGACGCGCAGCTGGGAGGGCGGCCGCGCTGGTCACGATTCTGGGCTGATTTGTTTCCTATTTTGATAAGATCTCCTCCTGCTTTGGTGATTCTTTATTTGATAGTAATATTTGGATGTACTTGAGAAGAAAGAACATTACTTTCTTCAGTAGGAATTCGAGTATTACTAGGATTTGATTTATTGTTCCCTATAAATACATGTGATAGCCTAGAAACAAATTGTAACATCTGAAAATATTGTAGAGAATATTTTGTCTTGGTAGCGCCCCTGGACGTAGTTGTTGCTGCAACGAACCGGGTAAACAATTCTTGTGTGTCCCTTTGTGTGTGATTTACTTTTTTGTGTGTGTTGTTCTTATTATTACTCCAAGCTTGGGCCGTTCCGCTGCGTGGATTCACAACACACACAACAGTCTTATGGGGAGTATACCCAGTATTCTAGGACAACTGAAAATGATGGAAATTCTTACATTGACTGCTAACAAGTTTTCAGGTAAAATCCCATTCTCAATCTTTAATCTTTCTTCTCTCACAACTTTAGAAGTGAGATTTAACCAACTTAACGGTTATCTTCCATCAGACCTTGGCGACCCTCTCCCTAATCTCGTATTCCTTGGTATTGGTGCAAACTATTTTACTGGATCCGTTCCCGTCTCCATTTCCAATCTTTCAAATTTAAGGTACTTTGTTGCTACACAAAACAAACTTACTGGAAAAATGCCTTCATTTACCAAGCTTTATAAGTTTAAATGGTTAGATGTTACTAACAATAGCCTTGGGAGTGGACTGGCTGATGACTTGAGCTTCATCTCTTCTTTGACCAATGCTACGGATTTAAAAGTTTTGCATATAAATAGTAACAATTTTGGTGGCGAACTGCCCAAATCTTTTTGTGAGCTCTCAACTACAAGGGTAGACCTATCTGACAACCATTTGGTTGGTCCCCTTCCAAAGAACATAAGCATTCTTAAAAACCTACGTAGTTTGGATGTCTCAAACAACAACTTATCTGGGGAAATTCTTACTACTCTTGGTAGATGTACAAGCATGCAGTACCTAAATATGAGTGGGAACAACTTTCAAGGGAGAATTTCTGTCATTGAGTTCCTTACGAGGCATTAAAGTTTTAGATCTTTCTATAACCATTTGTCAGGACAAATTCCAATGTTTATGGAGAGTTTTAACTTGAAGTATTTGAATTTATCTTATAATGACTTTGAGGATGCAATGACTTTGAGGATGCACTGCCTAGAGAAGGCATTTTTAAGAACTCTTCTGCATTTTTTGTGGACTGGAATAGTGAGCTTTGTGGGGGGGGGTTGATGTGAATCCTGATTCAGATTCGAGCCAAGATCGATTCGAAGATTAACGGAACCCTTGTAGACGGACAACGAACGCGAAATTAGAACAACGAACAATGAAAGTAATGAGAATAACGATAAAAGAGAAAGGATAGCAAGAGTCTCCCTTGGCCCACTAGTCGCAATTGACTAGGAACCTTGGGATGTGAACGAGAACCGTCGACGCGATTGCCTACGACCCACGAACACGGAATGCCACAATCCTCCGACTCACGAAGATTGATAAGTTCAAGGCTTGGTTTCTAGTTTAAGAAACCGGATAGACTCACAAACTCAATTGTGAAACAAATGTATGAACACCCAAACAAAGCTTATGCTTTAATATATAATAACCAGAAAAATTAATTGCCTTACAATGAGTTTAGAGCTGCCTCATATAGGCTTGAAATGCAATAATTACTAGGAGAAGAAAACAAGAAGACTGTCCAACTTTCAGACTGTCCACTTTCAGCCATTCAACTTTCAGTCTCTGTCCATCTTTACTGTCCAACTTTCAGACTGTCCACTTTCAGCCTTTCAACTTTCAGCCTCTGTCCATCTTTACTGTCCAACTTTCAGACTTCAAAACACAATCTTCAAGTTTTCAAGATTGTCGATTTGACCCTCTAACTTGCATATGAACTTCTCTTGATATACTGGACTATTGATGACTTTAACTTGATTCCAAATCTCTCCCACAAGTTGAAGTAAAGCTGCTCGCGCCCTCCTTACATAAACACGAGTGATTGATCCTCTTTTTATGATTAACGGGTCTTGATTATCTTGACCCGAGCTATCTTGATTCCCATCATTCCCTCCCTCTTGAGAAGGATTCGACCTCGAATCATCACCTGAGTCAAACAATAAGTCAGCAACATTGAAAGTAGCTGAAACTTTATACTCACCTGGAAGGTCAAGTCGATATGCATTATCATTTAACCGTTCGAGGACTTGGAACGGTCCATCACCCCTCGGGTGTAACTTAAAACGACGCTTCTTTGGAAATCGTTCTTTCCTCAAATGCAACCACACCCAATCATCGGGCTCAAATATAACTTGTTTCCTTCCTATATTTGCTTGCTTGGCATATTGTGTTGTCCTCTTCTCAATGTTCAGTTGAACTTGTTCATGCAATTTCTGAATCATCTCGGCCTTGTGTTTTCCATCCATACTAGCTTGCTCCTTAACTGGAATAGGATCAAGATCTAAAGGACTACAAGGGTTAAACCCATAAACAATTTGAAAAAGAGAGTAACTAGTAGTAGTATAAACAGAACGGTCATATGCAAATTCAACAAATGGTAAACTCTCCTCCCAAGTTTCTATTCAAAACAGTCCTACGCAATTGAGATAGGACACGATTGACAATGATAGGCTGAAGTCGCACGCCTTCAAATTAAATACCAAGACTCGGCTACAAAACTGCAGCAAGGGCAAGTCCAGGGTCGATCCACTGAAGAACGGTTATTTATTCACGTAATAGTCACAGACCAGTTTGAGGGTTTGTTTGTTGTATTTATACTAAAGCAAGAAAATAAATTGGATTATAAACAATAATTTAAAAGCACCTTGGATAAATAAATCTATCACTGTTTATCAATCAATATCATTGGTTCATTCTTTCTTTTCTTCCCCTAATCACTTGATCACAAGATATAAAACCTCTATCTCTTCTTTGTTATTAATTACTAGCGGCGACACACTCAACTAATAATCCTAATCAATACTAAAACCTAGCCGACACGATCAACATTCTAAATATTAATTGTTGAAATTCTAAGAGATGAAGATCAAGGAATTATTCTATTCTTTTTCAAATAGAAAATAAAGCTAATTTTACCCTAATCACAATTCAAGATGACACATACAAGAATTATGAAATTGCTACAATGAAAACCCTAGTCCGACATGATAAAAGAGAATTCTAGCAAAAACCAATTAAAAGGATTAAGAAATTGATCAAGTTTCAAAATCCTAGAAATAGATTTAACAATAAGCACAAGTAAAATTATAATTAAGGAGAAAGAGATAGAAAGAATTAAACCTCAATTGATCTTCAAAACAAATCAAGAATTATTATCCAAAGTAATAAGGAATTAGCCCTCCATGAATAATCAAAGCTTCAATTGTTCTAAGAAAACTAATGTTCCAGCAGTCCGATAAAAGATAACCTAAAAGAAGTTGGAAAGGTAGTATATATACTCCTCCATAAAATACCTAGTCTAAAAAGGATAAGAAAATAAATTAAAAACATAAAAAAACCAAAATTCCCGTCGCCTGCTTTATTTTTTTTTTCCAACACGAGGGCACGAGTCGTGCTCTCCGGGACGACTCGTCCCTGAAAATCTCCTCTCTGAATTTGTCATCCCCTTATGGGGAATAATTGGCTGTGATGGGGACGACTCGTCCCTGAACTTTCTGCCTCTATTTGATCCTTGATGTGATTCCAAACATCCTTGAATTTTGCCTTGACTTTGTCGACCTCCATTGATGTAGATATGATGCTCTTTAGCTTCTTTGAAAGCTGAATTCGATTACAAGGTATGAACTTTCTAAATCTCCCTCAAATTACATTGTTTCTCAATAATTTCTCATAATCCATAATTCACTCAAAATACATCAAACCTATACTAAATACATGAAAATAAAGAACAATAGGGATGGAAAACATAGAAAATAGATAGTATAACTCCGTCCTATCAAATACCCTCACGCTTAGACCATTACTCGTCCATGAGTAATATCCTAATCTCCAATCTAACACCGGTCTAAAACAGATGCATGGAGGGTAAATGATTCCTAGTCTCCTCTAATCCGCCAACACAAAACAATGAAAAATAATAACCATCAGAGTAATAGAAACTCCGTCTCCTTATAACACCAAAAATGAACAATGAAAATAATGACCTTAGCTAGATACCAACTCTCATAATAAAACGGTATCCAAACTAAGGTCCACACAAATAAAAGACAAGAGGAACTAAATATGTCCTATGTTTCTCCCACCCTTGGCTCACACTACATACACCCTCGTAAAATTGTGGGATCTAACGCTTGCTGCTACTAATCTTGGTAGTGGGGAGCCTGATGAACTGAGCTTTCTTGTTTCTCTTTCAAATTGTACTAGTTTGCTAGTTGTGGAACTAGGCATTAACCAACTAAGAGGGGCATTACCGTCAAACCCAGGCAATTTTTCTGCAGATATCTATTATTTTTCCCTTATGAATAATAGGGTTTATGGTGATATTACCGTAAAACCTCTATCTCTTCTTTGTTATTAATTACTAGCGGCGACACACTCAACTAATAATCCTAATCAATACTAAAACCTAGCCGTCACGATCAAGATTCTAAATATTAATTGTTGAAATTCTAAGAGATGAAGATCAAGGAATTATTCTATTCTTTTTCAAATAGAAAATAAAGCTAATTTTACCCTAATCACAATTCAAGATGACACATACAAGAATTAAGAAATTGCTACAATGAAAACCCTAGTCCGACATGATAAAAGAGAATTCTAGCAAAAACCAATTAAAAGGATTAAGAAATTGATCAAGTTTCAAAATTCTAGAAATAGATTTAACAATAAGCACAAGTAAAATTATAATTAAGGAGAAAGAGATAGAAAGAATTAAACCTCAATTGATCTTCAAAACAAATCAAGAATTATTATCCAAAGTAATAAGGAATTAGCCCTACATGAATAATCAAAGCTTCAATTGTTCTAAGAAAACTAATGTTCCAGCCGTCCGATAAAAGATAACCTAAAACAAGTTGGAAAGGTAGTATATATACTCCTCCCTAAAATACCTAGTCTAAAAAGGAAAAGAAAATAAATTAAAAACATAAAAAAACCAAAATTCCCGTCGCCTGCTTTATTTTTTTTCCAGCGCTGAGGGCACGAGTCGTGCTCTCCAGGACGACTCTTTCCTGAAAATCTCCCCTCTGAATTTGTCGTCCCCTTATGGGGAATAATTGGCTGTGATGGGGACGACTCGTCCCTGAACTTTCTGCATCTGTTTGATCCTCGATGTGATTCCAAACATCCTTGAATTTTGCATTGACTTTGTCGACCTCCATTGATGTAGATATGATGCTCTTGAGCTTCTTTGAAAGCTGAATTCGATTACAAGGAATGGAATTTCTAAATCTCCCTCGAATTACATTGTTTCTCAATAATTTCTCACAATCCATAATTCACTCAAAATACATCAAACATGTACTAAATACATGAAAATAAAGAATAATAGGGACGAAAACATAGGAAATATATAGTATAAATCCGTCCTATAAAATACCCCCACGCTTAGACCATTACTCGGTCCCTGAGTAATATCCTAATCTCCAATCTCACACCGGTCTGAATCAGATGCATGAAGGGTAAATGATTCCTAGTCTCCTCTAATCCGCCAATACAAGACAATGAAAAATAATAACCATCGGAGTAATAGAAACTCCGTCTCCTTATAACACTAAAAAATGAACAATGAAAATAATGACCTTAGCTTGATACCAACTCCCATACTAAAACGGTATCCAAACTAAGGTCCACACAAATAAAAGCCAAGGGGAACTAAATATGTCCTATGTTTCCCCCACGCTTGGCTCACACTACATACACCCTCGTAAAAAGAAATCATTGTTTAGGTTGCGATCCTTAAACAAAGATTTACCTCGCGAAAAGCACCAACACCCCTTATAACTCCAAAAATGAATGAGGGTTTCTAAATCATAGGCACCACTATCCAAACCTCCTACTCCATAGTGATCCTACCCAACACTCCAAACCTCCCTTATGTCTCCAACTCCGGTGATATAAAAGATAGTATACATTTCACTTCCTCACCTTTTGCCTAGGTGCCGTTTCCGATTTTCACCTAGCCTTTTTTTTTAATTTACATATACTACAACATTCATCCTTCCCCCCACGCTTAAACTAGACATTGTCCTTAATGACACTTAACAATAAATACGGGACAATAAAAATATGGGAAAAAGGGCACCAAGGAACTTAAGTAATGGGACGGGAGGCCCCACAAACATGGGCCTCGTCAATGTAAGGGGGATGAAAATAATCTTCACAAGTTACCTTTAGAAAATGATTAGGCTCAAGGACATGCCTCCCTGTTAGAGACCATTTCAGCTTCCCTTTCTTCTTCTTTTTTGCTTTCGTCCACACCCTTGGTGGTTCTTCTTTCATATTTTTTTCCGACTTCACTTTTGGAGATTCATCACGATCATCTACCTTGACCCCATCCTTGATAATCGGCTCACTCAAATCCACGGCACAAACCTTGCACACATTCTTGGGAAAAGTCTGATCACCAAACACATTGAATCTCACCACTTTTCCATCAAACTCCATGGTTAACGAGCCATTCTTCACATCAAGCTTGGTTTCCGAGGTAGACATGAAAGGGCTCCCTAATAAAATATAAGCCTCAGAATCATTCTCCATGTCAAGAATAAAGAAATCCGTCGAAAACACTAAATTCCCAACCTTTAAACCACCCCCTTGTGGTATGCATTTGATTTGTCAGCCAACTGAATTACCACCCTAGTGTCCTCTAATTTTCCTAACTTAAGATCTTCAAACAATTCACTTGGCATCACATTGATCGAAGCTCCTAAATCGAGCATAGCATTATGAACATGACCACCCCCAAATGAAATAGGAACCACGAACATGCCCGGATCACTACACTTCTTGGGCATCTTTTTCTGATAAACCGCGCTAACATGCTCAACCACTTTCACTTTCTTCAGCTCACCCTTCTTTGGGTCCTCTTTGGTGTACACAACTCTTTGAGAAATTTTGCATACCTAGGAACTATTTTGAGAAGATCCAATAAAGGAATATTTACTTCAATATTTTTGAAATTATCAAACATATGCTTCTCTGATTCATTTGAAGCGTCTCTCCCCAATGCTCCCGGAAAAGGTGGGACGGATCATATGCACGAAATGGCGGTGGAACATATTTCTCGGACACCTTCTATTTCTGTACATCCTTCTCTACCACCAACTCCGACTCAACTCTCTTTTCAACTTTTTGTTCAGCATCTATAGAAATCATCTGTCCATCAACTTTCTTCTTCCACCTCACATACGCTGCGCTAACATTTTGCTTCGGAAGGTTCTCAGTTTTTGCTGTATCTCTAGCCTCTATTCTTACCACTGCCTCTACAATCTGACCCATTTGCCTCTCCAGGTTACTAATACTCGCATCCGTCTTCTGCTGATACTGCTGGAGACCATTATTCATAATTGTCATACTCTGGGCTAGTGAACGAACCAAGTCATCTGTAGACTGCTGCTGTTGCGGTGGTGGTCCAAATGATGACCTGTAAGGTGTAAAAGCATGTGGAGCTCCCCATTTAGAACCTTGAGAATTCGTCCACGCTTGAGGCTGACCAAATCCTGCTGTCTTGACTTCCTCAACTTGCAATGAAGGACATGTATCAGTAGCATGAGATATGTCATAGCAAAGACCACACTACTTAGGCTGTTTGCTCAACATCATAGCCTTCACCATGTCTTTCAATTCCTTCACCTCCATCTCAAGCTTCTCATTCGCCCCACAGCTTGTGCCCATAACACTAACCTGTCTAATATTGGACCTCTTGCCCTGTGTTCTAGTGCTCTTAGCCAAATCTTCTAGCAGTTTCTGTGCCTCTTCAGTTGTCTTATTTAGAATACTGCCCCCACAACAAAAATCTACCATTCTCTTATCCTGCATGATCAATCCCTCGTAGAAGTAAACTACCAGCTGGTCATCATTATACCCATGATACGGGCAGCTCATGCACAGATTGTGGAACTGAGTATAGTACTCATATAAAGTTTTATCTGCCCTTTGTTCCATATTGCTGATATCTCTCTTCATAACATTTATCTGTTCTGGTGGAAAGAACTCTTCAAGAAACATCTCCTTCATTTGTTGCCATGTAGTGATAATGTTTGGTGGCAAGTGATAATACTATGTGTTGGCATTGTCTTTCAAGGTGAAAGAGTATGCTCTCAATAAAAGCTGCTCAATCGGGAGTGAAGCATGCTTCATACTTTGGCAGATTTGCACAAACTGAGAAATGTGCTGATTCGGATTCTCGCCCGGCAGACCATGAAAATGAGACAGCTGATTCAATAATCCTGGCTTCAGCTCAAAGGTGACACCATCAGGCAAAGCTAGAAATACGACTGCGTGTGGTTGCTCCCCCCAATTAGGAGCTACTTTTTGCCTTAGGGTCTAGGGTAAAAGCGGCGGTGGATCCTCATTCTCCATCTTATACACCAATAAATTTTTCCTTCTCTTCCTGGAAGTCTTTTCTATTTCTAGATCAGGAAGCTCAAGAAGATTACTAGTTGAACGGGTATGGACCATACAATGTTCCACACCACGAAGGGACAAGGGTGAAACTAATAAAGAGATAAAAGATAAATAAGAAAACAAATAAAAGAAAAATATAGAAATTAAATAAGAACACAAAAAATAAATACCGTTCCCCGGCAACAGCGCCAAAATTTGATAGGCTGAAGTCGCACGCCTTCAAATTAAATACCAAGACTCGGCTACAAAACTGCAGCAAGGGCAAGTCCAGGGTCGATCCACTGAATAACGGTTATTTATTCACGTAATAGTCACAGACCAGTTTGAGGGTTTGTTTGATTTGTTTGTTTTATTTATACTAAAGCAAGAAAATAAATTGGATTATAAACAATAATTTAAAAGCACCTTGGATAAATAAATCTATCACTGTTTATCAATCAATATCATTGGTTCATTCTTTCTTTTCTTCCCCTAATCACTTGATCACAAGATATAAAACCTCTATCTCTTCTTTGTTATTAATTACTAGCGGCGACACACTCAACTAATAATCCTAATCAATACTAAAACCTAGCCGACACGATCAAGATTCTAAATATTAATTGTTGAAATTCTAAGAGATGAAGATTAAGGAATTATTCTATTCTTTTTCAAATAGAAAATAAATCTAATTTTACCCTAATCACAATTCAAGATGACACATACAAGAATTATGAAATTGCTACAATGAAAACCTAGTCCGACATGATAAAAGAGAATTCTAGCAAAAACCAATTAAAAGGATTAAGAAATTGATCAAGTTTCAAAATTCTAGAAATAGATTTAACAATAAGCACAAGTAAAATTATAATTAAGGAGAAAGAGATAGAAAGAATTAAACCTCAATTGATCTTCAAAACAAATCAAGAATTATTATCCAAAGTAATAAGGAATTAGCCCTCCATGAATAATCAAAGCTTCAATTGTTCTAAGAAAACTAATGTTCCAGCCGTCCGATAAAAGATAACCTAAAAGAAGTTGGAAAGGTAGTATATATACTCCTCCATAAAATACCTAGTCTAAAAAGGATAAGAAAATAAATTAAAAACATAAAAAAACCAAAATTCCCGTCGCCTGCTTTATTTTTTTTCCAGCGCTGAGGGCACGAGTCGTGCTCTCCGGGACGACTCGTCCCTGAAAATCTCCTCTCTGAATTTGTCATCCCCTTATGGGGAATAATTGGCTGTGAAGGGGGACGACTCATCCCTGAACTTTCTACCTCTGTTTGATCCTCGATGTGATTCCAAACATCCTTGAATTTTGCCTTGACTTTGTCGACCTCCATTGATGTAGGATGCTTTTGAGCTTCTTTGAAAGCTGAATTCGATTACAAGGTATGAACTTTCTAAATCTCCCTCGAATTACATTGTTTCTCAATAATTTCTCATAATCCATAATTCACTCAAAATACATCAAACCTATACTAAATACATGAAAATAAAGAATAATAGGGATGGAAAACATAGGAAATAGATAGTATAACTCCGTCCTATCAAATACCCTCACGCTTAGACCATTACTCGTCCATGAGTAATATGCTAATCTCCAATCTAACACCGGTCTAAAACAGATGCATGGAGGGTAAATGATTCCTAGTCTCCTCTAATCCGCCAACACAAAACAATGAAAAATAATAACCATCGGAGTAATAGAAACTCCGTCTCCTTATAACACCAAAAATGAACAATGAAAATAATGACCTTAGCTAGATACCAACTCTCATAATAAAACGGTATCCAAACTAAGGTCCACACAAATAAAAGACGAGGAACTAAATATGTCCTATGTTTCTCCCACCCTTGGCTCACACTACATACACCCTCGTAAAAAGAAATCATTGTTAAGGTTGCGATTCTTAAACAAAGATTTACCTCGCGAAAAGAACCAACACCCCTTATGACTCCAAAAATGAATGAGGGTTTCTAAATTCTAGGCACCACTATCCAAACCTCCTACTCCATAATGATCCTACCCAACACTCCAAACCTCCCTTATGTCTCCAACTCCGGTGATATAAAAGATAGTATACATTTAACTTCCTCACCTTTTGCCTAGGTGCCATTTTTGGTTTTCACCTAGCCTCTTTTTTTTATTTACATATACTACAACATTCATCCTTCCCCCCACGCTTAAACTAGACATTGTCCTCAATGACACTAAACAATAAATATGGGACAGTAAAAATATCGGAAAAAGGGCACTAAGGAACTTAAGTAATGGGACGGGAGGCCCCACAAATATGGGCCTCGTCAATGTAAGGGGGATGAAAATAATCTTCACAAGTTACCTTTAGAAAATGATTAGGCTCAAGGATATGCCTCCTTGTTGGAGACCATTTCATCTTCTCTTTCTTCTTCTCTTTTGCTTTCGTCCCCACCCTTGGTGGTTCTTCTTTCTTATTTTTCTCCGACTTCACTTTTGGAGATTCATCAAGATCATCTACCTTGACCCCATCCTTGATAATCGGCTCACTCAAATCCATGGCACAAGCCTTGCGCACATTCTTGGGAAAAGTCTTATCACCAAACACATTGAATCTCACCACTTTTCCATCAAACTCCATGGTTAACGAGCCATTCTTAACATCAAACTTGGTTTCCGAGGTAGACATGAAAGGCCTCCCTAATAAAATGGGAGCCTCAGAATCATTCTCCATGTCAAGAATAAAGAAATCCGCCGGAAACACTAAATCCCCAACCTTCACTTCCACATCTATAACCACCCCCTTGGGGTATGCATTTGATTTGTCAGCCAACTGAATTACCACCCTAGTGTCCTCCAATTTTCCCAACTTAAGATCTTCAAACAATGCATTTGGCATCACATTGATCGAAGCTCCTAAATCGAGCATAGCATTATGAACATGACCACCCCCAAATGAAACGGGAACCACGAACTTGCCCGGATCACTACACTTCTTGGGCATCTTTTTCTGATAAACTGCACTAACATGCTCAACCACTTTCACTTTCTTCAGCTCACCCTTCTTTGGAGTCCTCTTTGGTGTACACAACTCTTTGAGAAATTTTGCATACCTAGGAACTGTTTTGAGAAGATTCAATAAAGGAATATTTACTTCAATATTTTTGAAAGTATCAAACATACGTTTCTCTGATTCATTTGAAGCGTCTCTCCCCAATGCTCCCGAAAAAGTTGGGACGGATCATATACACGAAATGGTGGTGGAACATATTTCTCGGACACCTTCTCTTTCTGTACATCCTTCTCTACCACCAACTCCGGCTCAACTCTCTTTTTAACTTTCTGTTCAGCATCTATAGAAACCATCTGTCCATCAACTTTCTTCTTCCACCTCACATACACTGCGCAAAGATTTTGCTTAGGATGGTTCTCAGTTTTTGCTGTATCTCTAGCCTCTATTCTTACCACTGCCTTTACAATCTGACCCATTTGCCTCTCTAGGTTACTAATACTCGCATCCGTCTTCTGTTGATACTGCTGGAGACCACTATTCATAATTGTCATACTCTGGGCTAGTGAACGAACCAAGTCATTTGTAGACTGCTGCTGCTGCTGCGGTGGTGGTCCAGATGATGACCTATAAGGTGTAAAAGCATGTGGAGATCCCCATTTAGAACCTTGAGAATTCCCCCACGCTTGAGGCTGACCAAATCCTGCTGTCTTGACTTCCTCAACTTGCAACGAAGGACATGTATCAGTAGTATGAGATATGTCATAGCAAAGACCACACTGCTTAGGCTGTTTGCTCAACATCATAGCCTTCGCCATGTCTTTCAATTCCTTCACCTCCGTCTCAAGCTTTTCATTCGCCCCACTGCTTGTGCCCATAGCACTAACATGTCTAATACTGGACCTCTTGCCCTGTATTCTAGTGCTCTTAGCCAAATCTTCTAGCATTTTCTATGCCTCTTCAGTTGTCTTATTTAGAATACTGCCCCCACAGCAAGAATCTACCATTCTCTTATCCTGCATGATCAATCCCCCATAGAAGTAAACTACCAGCTGGTTAACATTATACCCATGATACGGGCATCTCCTGCACAGATTGTGGAACCGAGTATAGTACTCATATAAAGTTTTATCTGCCCTTTGTTCCATATTGCTGATATCTCTCTTCATTACATTTATCTGGTCAGGTGGAAAGAACTCTTCAAGAAATATCTCCTTCATCTGTTGCCATGTAGTGATACTGTTTGGTGGCAAGTGATAATACCATGTGTTAGGCATTGTCTTTCAAAGTGAAAGAGAATGCTCTCAATAAAAGCTACTCAATCGGGAGTGAAGCATGCTTCATACTTTTGCAGATTTGCACAAACTGAGAAATGTGCTGATTCGGATTCTCGCCCGGCAGACCATGAAAATGAGACAGCTGATTCAATAATCCTGGCTTCAGCTCAAAGGTGACACCATCAGGCAAAGCTGGAAATACGACTGCGTGTGGTTGCTCCCCCCAATTAGGAGCTACTCTTTGCCTTAGGGTATAGGGTGGAAGCGGGGGTGGATCCTCATTCTCCATCTTATCCACCAATAAAATTTTCCTTCTCTTCCTGAAAGTCTTTTCTATTTCTGGATCACGAAGCTCAAGAAGATTATTAGTTAAATGGGTATGAACCATACAAGGGATCATTGTATGGCTTGATGCCAAATGTGACTAGGCTTTCAATCTTGAGAAATGGCCAGCCTCAACCATGGAGTAACATTAGAGAAGCATCTTTACTTTTGCTTGCCCTCAGAGTAATTCCACTTCTCCGGTTAAGGCAAACTGCCTTTCCAATGGCTCCTATTGCAGCTGAGTTACTGGAGCTCTCATTTGCTGAGATGATGAGCCTAGAGCCAAATGAATTCATTGCTCCTCCAGCTACTCCTCCTGGTTCACCTTCTGAGTTTGTGGATGAAGAAATTGAGATATCTCCTACCTGTAAGTACCCAAATTTGGCTCATGCCTTCCGGTTAAACTTTCCGGCAATTTCGGTAAGTTTTCCGGTAATTCCCCGAACCTTCCTAGCGTTCCGGAAATATTCCGGAACTGTTCCAAATTAATTAAGGGCAGAAAGGAAGGCTTATCCATTAAGAAACACATTTTTCTTAATTGGGAGGAAATTTCTAGAATTTGTCACCTTGCATGTTTCTAGAAATGCTGAGTCATTGTGGATAATGCCACACAGCTGCATTAGCCAAGGACCTCCAGCTGCACGGCTTCATTCGCTCTTCCCAGACTGCCTATAAATAGAGCCCTCCTCTACCCATTTTAATCATGAACAAAAAACACAATATCACCACAATACGAAAAATACACTCCAAAAAGCTGCTGGAAGTCCAAGAAGGTGAAGAAGAAAGCCAAGAAGCCTCCTCCCTCCTCCTTGAAGATCCAAGATCAATCCTTCCTCCTAGCTCCACCCCAAAGAAGAAGAGGCCACCATTGGTAACCTCTCACACCCTAACCTTGCATCCTAATTGCTCTATATGAATTAATTTGCTCATTGCATTCATATATTGTTATTATCCTTGCTTGGGACTTAGTAGTTTAAAGATCATATCTTTATCATCCCCCTTTCCCTTTGAATTAATTTGCTCATTGCATTCATATATTGTTATTATCCTTGCATCCTAATCTTTTATATAAAGGTGCATCCTTTGCACCTAAAAACCCCATTTTTACATAAAAATATCATCTTTATGCATCATTTGCATATAAAGATAAAGTCTTTATCATAAAAATGCATCCTTTGCACACAAAACACATTTTCAAGCATCCTTTGCATTAAAGATCATATCTTTATCTTAAATTAGCATCCTATGCTTTTCAAAATGCAATATTTATGCATCCTTTGCATATTTGAATCCCAATTTCCTCATAAAAATGCATCCTTCACATAAAGATCATGTCTTTACATTCAAAAAAGCATCCTTTGCAATAAAGATCACTTCTTTAAATCAAAAAGCATCCTTTGCAAACCCAAAAATGTCATCTTTTCACTAAAAATGTCATTTTTATATTAAATCATGCATTCCCCCGTGTCCCCATTAGCAACCTTGGAACGGACCGGTGTAAAGATCCTATCTTTACATCGTTCCTTCCATTAAAGGTTTCATGATCTTTTTAGAAAGGGACAACCTTGAACCCTATATCTCCAATTATCGCTTAAGACGAGTATGAAGCATTTATATGAGCTCGACCGTCTTAAAGCGTAGGATTGATGGGCTAAGGACCCTCCTTTTTTAAAGAACCTCATCTTTGACTATAAAGGGAGCCATTCTCTCGATCATGCAAGTCCCGAGGTTAAAAATGCAATGATCACAAGTCCAAGATGAGGACGGGATCAAAATCCCGAATACATAAAATCCAAGAAATCCCGAGCGACAACCAATAAATGGTTTGTACGTCCGGAAGACAACTTGGGACATTCCCCCCCCCCTTATTTTCAAACACATGCACACAAGAAAGCACGCAAGCAAGCACGATAAATGGAATCTTGGGAGACTTGCTACGGCAAGGGACCTTGGGTGAACGACGATCCATTCTTCCCAAGGGGTAACTTAACCTCCGAACCCATAAAACCTTTTTTTCAAAGTTTTGAGGTAATCAAAATGGCGTGGCGACTCCGTTTTTCAAATTAAATCGGATGTCTTAAAACTAGCGTGAATCCAACACACAAAATTTGGGCACCACATTCACAGTTTGGCGACTCCGCTGAGGAAACATCCCAAAGGAGAAAAGCTTTCATTTTTAAAATAAACGATACTTGGTATATAGGTGGAAACCACTAACCTTCCTGTATCGCTCCCTAACCCGGGGCTTGGGATAACCGGTGGTTTAACAATCCCACGTACCAGTATCCCTTTTTTCGAAATTTTTTTTAAAAATAATAATAAAAGAAAGCTTTTCCCTTTGAGCAGGTTAGACTCCCGTCGCTGATTTCATTAATCGTGCTTGCTTTCTTTGCCTTGCATTGCATCATTTGCATCTTGGGATTTGTGCATACTTTAAACGGGAAACAACCCGAAAATAGCAAAGGAGTGGAACCTGGAAAATTGATCCATGCAGTCGTACGGCTTAATCCTCCCTGGATTCTGACCGGACGGCCTCAGTGGCAATTCCACCAGGAAAAAAGATGGTTAATCTGGCAGTCCTAGCAGCTTGGAGCTATTCAGTTCCAAGACTGACTGGGGCTCCCAGAAAATTTACGTGCTTATCTGATGCATTCTCCCCCGTCCCGAAAATCATTCCTTTAAAACACATTTCATGAAAATCTCTGTTTTAACTCAAAAAGGAACAT
The DNA here is from genome assembly GCA_022495995.1 of Adenophora triphylla var. japonica. Classification (NCBI taxonomy): domain Eukaryota; kingdom Viridiplantae; phylum Streptophyta; class Magnoliopsida; order Asterales; family Campanulaceae; genus Adenophora; species Adenophora triphylla. The sequence continues at coordinate 82,717 of JAFEMH010003370.1, forward strand.
TTTTAGGAGACCGCACACTACGCGCACCTGATATATCCTGTACACTTTGCACGCACGTCCTTCAAACCCGGGGTGGTTCCAGTTGCAGTCACGGACAGCCTTACGATGCTCTCGGGTGCGCACAGAATCATTCCAACCTCCCCATGGCAGCCAGTGTCGACCAATGCACAGTCCGTGTCACACGTTTCAAAAAACCGTGACTTTTTGGTTGGTTTTTGGTCTAGTCCGTGTCATATAGCCCAGTTGCATACCCTCGTAAAGGTCAAGCCTTAGGTCATAACGGAAGTCAAGATCTTTCGCTCAAGCAAAACTCTGCCAAAATTCCGACAAGGAAAAATTGGTAGAACCTTGACTCTGACATTGACTTTTGACCTTGACCTGCACAGAATGCGTAAGAGCCGAGACCGAGTCTTTGCCAAGAAAAGTCCAAAGATCTTTCGCTCAAGCGAAGCTCTGCCAAAATTCCGACAAGGGAAAATTGGCAAGATCTTGACCCGGCATTGACTTCGATTTTGACTCACGTATGCAACGAAGTTCAATGTGACATCGCGTCATCCGGCTTTTAACGCCCGACCCATGCCTATTATCTTTTCGGACATTACCGAAAGTCAAAACGTCAATCGCGCAAGCGAAATTCTGCCGAAATTCAATCAAGGCTGAAAGACGAGACTTTCCCGGTATTGCCTTGACCATAATTCGCATCGCTCGTGCGTTAAAAGTTCCTATGACCCGCTAGACCCGTTAGGAGCGTTCTTTACTCTCGGTCGGTGGGATCCGCGTGCCCTATAGGACCCTCGCCCGGGGCTGTCCACCCTGGGAGGTCGAAATACAGGTGGAATACGAGGGGCTTATAGACGTAGTGACGGAACCCACTGATCCAGGATCTAGAGTAGTTGCGAAAAAGAAGGGCAAACCCCCTTTTCCAACCAAATAGAAATTAATAAAAGACGTTGTTTTAAGTAAACTGGAAGATTCCTAATTTGCATATTGCTTGAGCCTTCAGCCTAAACACCTACCCCGAGTCTAAACCTCTCCTATCCCTTTCCCGCAGCGAGAAAGAAGTGGGTGAGAACACCGGGTCAGCGACTTGTTAGCGCAGAATTCTCAGACAGTTCGCCAGAATCCTCAGTTTTGTCAGCTCATAGAGTCAGAATGGCCGATTTGACAGAGAACAGCACTGGTTTGGGTAACCAGATGACTAGGGAAGAAGAGCTAGCCTTAGCCCTGGAAAATAGTCGTAAGGCCCATGAGGAGCAGCAAGCCATGCTCATTGATGCGCTCCGCCGTCATGGGGTCCAGATAGTGGTAGAGCCCAACGGTTCCTTGGTTATGGTAGAAGATGAGACTCCAGAAACAGCCATCTCAGCTCCCTCAGCCTATAACCAATGCCCTCCTCCATCCTCATATGATCCCTTACCCAGGATTACCCCTCTTCAGTCCTTACCAATATCCCAAGCCGTCAGGGTCCCGACACCCTCGCCTCCTCAAATGAGACCCAGCTTTGTTCCCTATCAACAAAGAGCAAACGCCTCAGCTATCCCGGTTACGCAGCCTCTGCACTACCCCATGGGATTCACTCCCTCTCCTCAGTATGGGCCATCCCAGACGATACCCAGGCCCCAGAATCAGTCAAATGATCCTTTCAACCCCTGCCCTGCCACAGCAGATCTTCCACCTCCAACTTTGCCAACAGGACCCCATGAGGTTCCGTATCCTTTTTCCTACTTCGGAAACTATGAACCTAATTCCTATGCCTCCGACCCGTCTCACGGAAACACAGGACCAGGTCAAGTTTACACTTACTTCCCTTCTAAAGATCCCCAAGCCTTGGTACCAGCTACCCATTGTGCCACCTGTCCTTCCACCCAAATCTGATAAGCCTTCTCCAGAATTGAGCGATCCTAAGCCATCACCCGACTCCGACATGACTTGGCTAGTGGAACAAGTTAAGTCCATGCAAGAGAAGTTTGGGGAAATAGACACCAAAAAGGCAGCATACCAGATCACTGATCCCAGCAAAATTGTCCCTCTCCCTCCAAAATTTCGAATGCCAGAGATTGAAAAATTCAATGGCACTGATTGTCCCCGAACTCACATTGAAAGCTACATTCTTGCCATGAGAGCCAAAGATTGTACACAACAACAAATGGCCGACCATTTTCAGTTGTCATTAAAGGGTTCAGCTCTGAGGTGGTTCCTACATGTGAAACCAGAGGCCTGAGCCACCTGGGACCAGATCAAAGAAGCATTCCTGGAAAAGTATAAGGCCAATTTGAATTGGGAAACCAGCCGAAATGACCTGCAAGGCACCCTACAGCGCCCAGATGAGCCAGTAAGTGAATTCTACAAGAGATGGAACTGGAAGCTCAGTGAAATGATGACCCCGCTAAATGAGGAGGAACAGATGGAGATCTTCCAATCTTGCTTGAAGCCTCAACTAAGGGTCCAAATTGGCAATTACTATTATCCTGACCTTCGGGCAATGGTAAATGCTGGTACCAAGTTTGAAAATGCCTTCAATATGGCCCCGGCCACGAGGAAACGATTCTTATCGCTACAAAGCACCGGTGTCAAATGCCCCAGTCATCCTTTGTGAGAGGAAAAGAAGTGATTGGCGCCTGTTAATTACATTCGAGAATGAGAAAGTGGGACGATAATGCAAGCCGTGTCGGCAAAGCCAAGGCCTCGTTCTATCTTCTTGAAGATTTCGGAATGCCGCTAGAAAAGGTCTTCGACGGTTTGGTAGCTGAAGGACTCATCGGACCTTTGGAAAACTGGAAACCCAAAACCCTAGTGTCGAATGGACGAAACCAAGCATTGTCGCTTTCACAAATATCATGGGCATAACACCAATGATTGCACCTACCTGAAGTTCCTGATCTCTCGCCTAATTGAAGAAGGCAAGCTGGAACCACCTCGGGGTCCTAATGTGGTCAAGAATCCTCTTCCCGCTAACAATCGAGTCAACATGATCGAGTTCGGGGGGACAAATGTAGACGGTTTTGGAAATCCAGAGATCATAGACATCCTAAAATTCAATGTTCCTTATCTTTGAATTACAAGGGAAGTGGAAAGATCTGATTAATGCCGCCGCCCTGGAAGGACAGTTTGGACCCATAGTCGGAACTGATTTTGTTAATGTTGTCAGAGCTCGGCCTCTTTTCTATGATATCGAACCAGTAACCATGGTCAAGATTACAGAAGAAAGGCTCACTTATGAAGATTGCGAGTTTGAAGTAAAACAAGCCATGTTAATGAAAGTTTCTTCGGAGCCCTTCATCACCCATGATGAGCATAATGTATTTGTAATGGCTCTTACTGTTCCCGAGGATCAGTCCCAACCCCCTGTTTGGGAAAAGGTGGAAAGAAGAGTGAACAAGCCAGAAGACTTTTGGGATGAAGAAAGCTGTATCTCAGATGCCGAAAGCACAACTGGTCCTACTGCCCCGGAGGTACAAATGGATAAAGTTAAGTTCAGAAAGGAGATTCCGCCAGATCAGTCAGGTATTCCCCATGGAAATGGTGTCAACAAAGGCAATGATGATCCACAGGATGCACAGCCAAAAGAAGAATGCTGACAAAACTGCTACTCCCCAGGACAACAGCAGGAAGGAGTGAGATCCCGGTCCAACCTTTGTCAAGTACCCTCGAGTCAATAAGTAGTGTAGGGTCCAGAGTCAGTAGCGTCTATTCAGTCGAGTCAGGAATCTTTGAATTCCAGTCCTCTGAGTCATCCGAAGGCCTCACGCCTGAGGACTATCAAAATGTAATCGATGTCATCTTTCCCTTTGCTTTGAATGAAATGACAGATCTTTCTGATTATCCCCTTATTGCCAACTTAACAAATGATAAATTAACTCAAAACTTAACAACAGTTAATAATGAATCATTTGAACAAGATGCAAACACACTAAATGAACAATACATTAAAGAAATCTTTAAGCAGGTTACAGAAAAAGAGGAAAACTAGGCCCAAGCTGCCGAGGAGGTTTTGATAAGTGTGAACTTGGGTACTGTCGAGGAACCTAAAGAGACACAGATTGGAAACTTCTTCCAGGGGTTGAACGGGACGGGCATGATCGATGCGCTCGGAGAATACATGGACGTCTTTGCGTGGTCGTACAAGGATATGCGGGGCTAGACGGTTCAATAGTAGAGCACGGGATTCCCTCTAGCACCGAGATGCTAAGCCGATAAAGCAGAAATTGAGGAAAATCAAGCCAGAGTGGTCTCTACAGGTCAAAGAAGAGATTGAGAAGCTACTGCGGGTAGGATTCATCAGAGTCATCAAAAATCCGACATGGTTGTCCAATATTGTGACCGTAACCAAGGCCAATGGGAAGGTGCGCTGCTGTGTGGATTTCGAGATGCGAACAAGGCCGGCCCAAAGATGATTACCCCTTGCCAAACATAGACATCTGGTGGACTCCACTGCCAACTACGAAGTCAAATCCTTCGTTGATGGCTTTGCGAGCTACAACCGGATCAAGATGGCCGAAGAAGACCAAGAAAAGACGGCCTTCACCACACCGTGGGGAACTTACTGCTATACAGTAATGCCATTTGGGCTCAAGAACGCCGGGGCTACTTATCAAAGGGCAGCGACCGCGCTTTTCCATGACATGATCCACAAGGAGATTGAGGTCTACGTAGACGACATGATAATCCATTCTAAAGGCGAGGATGGACAACACTTTGTTGACCTGCGGAAGTTCATTGAGAGGCTGAGATAGCATTCCATGAGACTAAACCCTGCCAAATGCACCTTCGGAGTGACAAAGGGAAAAGTGCTTGGGTATATGGTCACGGAGCGAGGTATCGAAGTCGAACCCCAAAAGATCAAAGCCATTATGGAGATGAGGCCACCTCGAACCCAGACAGAAGTCAAGAGCTTTATGGGGAAGTTGCAGTACATCAGCCGTTTTGTCAATCAGTTGACCACTATGTGCGAGCCCATCTTCAAGCTAATGAAGAAGAATGTAGACACAGAATGGACAGAAGAATGCCAGGATGCCTTTGACCCAGATTAAGGCGTACTTAGTACATCCTCCGGTGCTATGCCCCCACATAGACGAAACCTCTTACGCTCTATCTCACTTGTCACCGATACGGCGATTGGGGCTATGCTTGCTCGGGAGAAGAAAGACTCTCGGGTAGAGAATGCCATTTACTTTGTCGGCCGAAGGCTGCGGGAAGTGAGCTCAATTACTCCGCATGTGAAAAGACTTGTGCGGGAGGCGAGTGCAGGTAGTCGGCAAGTTGAAGCATTATATCCAAGCCCACCACTGTGAATTTGGTCTCAAAAATGGACCCCATCAAGTACATCTTTGATAAGCCTTCCCTCTCGATGCGTCGCAAAGTGGTCCTTCTTCTTGGCGAGTACGACATCAACTATGTGACCCGGAAAGGCCATCAAGGGTCAAGCATTGTCGGACCACTGGCAAACTTCCCTAGTAATGAGGACAGAGGGCACGAACCCCAATTCCCGAGATGAAGGGATCTTCGCGATCGAGCCAGAAAACCGATGGCAATTATTCTTTGATGGAGCTGCTAACAAAAGAGGAAATGGCGTAGGGATGCTACTGGTAGACCCGTAAGATGAGCATACACCCATAGCCCTCAAGTTAAACTTCCCTGTCACGAACAATGTCGCTGAGTACGAAGCCTGCATTCTTTGGTTTGGAAGCCTGCCTTAGAAAGGAATGTCAAGGAGCTTGAAGTTTATGGAGACTCGTACGATCATCAACCAGGTCTCCAATAAATGGAAGACTGTGGACCCTAATCTTCAGCGGTATCATGCCCATATGGAGGAGTTGGACTGGACGGTTCGAGAAGTAACTTTCCACTACTTGCCAAGGGAAAATAACAGATTCGCGAGATGCCCTAGCTACCCTAGCCTCACTGGTAGAGATTCCTGAGGGAAAAGCCATAAAACCCTTGAGTGGGTAGAAGAAAAGCCCGACTTTACGTTGTGAAGTAGACCTGGGACCCGAGCCTATAAAGGAACCTTGGTACAATCAAATTTACCAGTTCCTCAAGGATGGAGAGTCAGCTTTCAAAGACGAAGAAGGTAGACCGAAAGAAGGTATCAGAGCCAAGAACTTGCAAGCCCTTAAAAGGTTGGCCTCCCATTATGTCATTCTAGGAGGCAACCTGTACAAGAAGCAGTATCAAGGACCACTCCTCTTATGCGTCACTCAAGAAAGGGCCAAAGAGTTGATGACCGAAGTCCACAATGGTCCCTGCGGTCCTCATATGAATGCCAGAGCCCTGATGCATGTAATCCTCAGAATGGGTTACTACTGGATTTCCATGGAGACAGACTGTGTCCAGCACGTCCGAGCATGCGACAAGTGCCAGCGGTTTGCCAACCTCAACCATCTCCCACCTCATGACACATGCTTGCATGACGACTCCTTGGCCGTTCGCAACTTGGGGTATTGATGTAATAGGGAAAATAGCCCCGGCAGGAAGCAATGGGCATGAATTTGTGCTAGTAGCCATCGACTACTTCACCAAGTGGGTAGAGGCCAAGTCCTACAAGGTCCTCACCTCCAAGAAGGTTGCCCAGTTTATCAAAGAAAACATAATGTGTAGGTATGGGGTGCCCAATGAGATCATTTCTGATAATGGGTCGCACTTTGAAGGAGACTGCGATAGGTTGCTTTGTCGAATTCGGAATCACTCGCCACAAGTCGTCCCCCGTACTGGACCTCAGACTAATGGAGCCGTGGAAGCTGCTAATAAGACGCTCGAACGGATCATCAGGAAAATGGCCACCCGTGGTCGTGATTGGCCCAAAAATCTGCACTTGGCACTCTGGGGCTACAGAACGTCTGTCAGAACAGCCACAGGAGAAATTCCTTTTGCCCTAACCTACGGGATGGAAGCAGTGTTACTAGTAGAGTTGGAAATCCCGTCATTAAGGGTCCTCCTGGAAATCAGTGTCAACGAAGTAGAATGGCTACGTAGCCGGCATGATGAATTGGCCCTGCTCGACGAAAGAAGGCTCAAAGCCATGGAGCACACTCGAGCCTATCATAGGCGAATGGCCAGAGCATTTGACAAAAAGGTCAAGGCCAGAGACATCAAAGAGGGTGACTTAGTGCTGAAAGTGAAGCCCCCTACCAGAGACAACCCCCTGGGAAAATGGGAACCCGTTTGGATCGGCCCTTATGTGGTGCAGAAGATACTATCGGGAGGAGCCATGAAGCTTGCGGACACTGACGGCAATCCCTTTGTCCACCCGGTCAAAGGTGATAAGCTCAGAAGGTACTATGTCTAAAAAAAAAAAATAAAAAAAAAACAAAAAAGTGCAAAAAGAGTAATACCCAGCTAGGCTGAAAAACCCAAAAAGGGCGGTCTAGGCAAAAAACAGGGTTGCACATAAAAAAAATAAAAAATATTAGTGCAAAAAGAGTAATGTCCAGCTAGGCTGAAAACCCAAAAAGGGCGGTCTAGGCAAAAAATAGGGTTGCACATAAAAAAAAAAAAAAGTCAAAAGACCTAATTTTGTTAGTTCACCAGAATGAACTACGAAGACCTGAGCCCCTTAGTCTTTCTTGTAAAAGGGGAACGTAGGCAGCCATATATGGTTCGGTCTAAACAATAAATAAAAATAAAGGACATTTCAGTTTTCATAAAACGGGTCCCAAGCAATAAGACATTTGAACTTCCATGAAATGTGTCTTGATTAATTTCTAAGATAATATTTCTTGTTCATTACAAGTTAAAAACTTCTTGATGAGTTCAAGCACGGTCTACTCTTGACTCTGCTAACCTGCTACAAAGATCTAAAATACAAAAAATGTCTAAATAAACTAATGTGTTTGCAAAATGGCAATAAGGGAATCCTAAGAAAAGATCTGTTAGTCGTCATTCGCTGAGTCTTCTTTGGTCTTCTTCCCTTTACCTCGACCCCGTCGAGTTTTCTTTCTCTTCTTCTCTATAATGTCGGTATCCCTCATTCCGATCTCCGGTATCCTCACTGGAGCCTCCACCAAACCCGTGTCAATAAGTGCCCTCTCTAGACGAGCACGAATCCGCACTTCCTCCCTCTGAGCCTCAGTCAAAGGAGCAACCTCGGACAATCTCTTGTATCGAGCCTCCATATCTCTGATCAGGTCACCCAGGCCGGGTTATGGCGACTCGCCTTAGCCTCGGTCTCCCTCGTAGTCCTACTCGAGTTGCAGTCAGCCCCCAATAAAGCCTGACGTCTCTCCCCCAGAATGACCTGAGTCGCTCCCATCTCCCTCTCGTACCAATCCAAGTAGACAGTGGTTAAGATGGTGCTCTTCCTGCTCCTGAAGATAGCCCTGGGTGGGAAAGCAGTATATGTCCAAGACTTCGAGAAAAATAAGAAGCTGGCTGGATCCCTCATATCCAATGGCATCACCTCCATGGTCCGGATGTCCTCCCAATCACCCAAAGGCTCCTGTAAGGCCCCGAACTGCCTGGATACCAAGCAGGGTATGTAGAAGGATGACCAGCAGAATCCTGGAACCCTCACTATATAGGACTCCTGAAATACCCTCCTGGTCTGCAACCTCCAATGAGGTATCCACCAACGGATGTCCGAAGTGGATAGCCTAGCCATCATCAGCTCCCAGCTACCCTAGTCCTGTTGCCTCGGTGTACCTCTCCGAGAAATCACCCAAGGGCACTGAGTCGGCAAAGCCCATGGCAAAGCCCCGAGCCTCTCCCGCATCCATAAAGTCAGCACAGCTGGACTCCTAGACCTCATGAAACGGTCTCCTTTAACCATCGTGTCAATGCCATGCAATGTCTCTCCCAAAACCAGTGGGACAATGTCCTTCCCAGCTCTACAGTCTCTGACCATGTCCAAGAGACCACCATGACAGATCCCCACGGACTCAGCGGTGAATAGAGCAGAAAATATGCAGAGAATAAAGGTATCCATAGCTACCGTGGTCGCAGCCATAGCCGGAGACCCAAACCTGCCTGGGATATCAGAAAGGTCAATCCTGTCCGGGGCTATCATCATCCCCTCAGCCTCTTCTAAAGGAATCTGTAGAAAAGATGCAAGCTTTGCCGCCACCGGCACGTCTTCGATTAGAGGAATCAATATAGCCTCAATTTCTGGACCCCCAATCAAGGCTCGGAAGTCTTCATGCGTTGGGACAAGCTCATTGTAAGAAAAGCAGTAAACGTGTCTCCGGACGTCCCAAAACCTTGCTGCTGCTCTCAAAAGGTCCCAATCGGGCGGGAGATCCCTCAAATGCCATAAAGACTTGATCTTGAAGGAAGAATCAAGCAGCCCCTTGTGAAATTGGAAGTTGTGTTTCACCCAAGATTGAAGATCGGACAGAAAATGGTCTCGCTTCCCCTTTTGGAATCTGACGGGCTTCTCCATTGCAAAATGACCAAAGATGGTGTCTTTAAGTCCAAAATGTGCTCTGAGAACAATTGGGACAAGTCTAAGTTGAAAATGAAGTGAAATGGCCAAGCCTTGCTTTTATTCAGAAAATAACCAGTCCAGACAGAACTGTGAGCCGCACGGCCTCATTTGCCCTCAGGTCCATGCCGCACGGCTACATTTTCCATCTGCAGAAAAAAATCTGCAGCAACCAAAGTTGCTGCCCAAGGGAGTTTTCACCCCACTTTCTCAACCAAGACCTGTACAAAAAACATGTCCAAAGACCATCCAAGCATTTATGCATCATTATATATCATTTTGGCCCAGTTTCAGCCCCAATTCCAAGCAAAAAATTGCCCCAAGGCTCAAGTAATATGCAAATTAAAAAAGCATAAATTAGAAAAGCAAATAAATTGTTAATACATTGTTTTCGCCCCATCGGCGCCCAAATAAAGCAAAAAATAAACAAAATGTGCATAAAACTTGTCCATTGTTTGTTTTTGTTCCTAATCCACTCTAGAGACCTCCTAGGTCTCCGATTCTTCTTCTTCTTCATCGCTGCTCAGTTCATAAACGCTAGCCTCCCTCATCAAATCCTCTGTATCGCTCACATCAGACAGATGGACATTGTCGTGCTCGTACTCAGCCAGCTGCTCCAAGATGTCAGCATTGGGTCCCCGTCCCCGAGGCATGGCACTGGAAGAGTACTCCGAGGCCGATGAGGTAGACGTTGTGCCCCCGACATGCCTTCTCTTGCGCCCTGGCTCCTGTGCGTCTGCCGCCGCCTTTGAAGTGCAGGCCAGCTTCCTCAGAAGAGACCGGCACATGTCCTTCCACCCTCGTTCGCCAACTGGCCTGTCATAGGTGCGAGCTGGAACCTGAGAAAAAGAGGAGAAAAATCTCAGAAAATATCAGAATTGCAAAAAGCAAAGAAATCTGAAAGAGGGAAAAGACCCTAAAGTGTACTTACAGTGCTGTCAGGCGGCAAAGTATACTGGGGCTCCCTAGTGTCGGGGACAGGAATCCTCATCCTCCTTGGAACTCCGTGGACCACGTATGAAATGTGCGCAGGAGGGATCGGCGGGTCAGAAGGCTCGTCCTCCCCATATCCCTGAGTGACCGCCGGCTTCATCGCCTTACGTGGCGTCCTCAGGCGCTGCTCCACAAACACAGCGTAGGGGGTATCCATGTCAAAATACTCCTCTGCGACTATACCTCCCTGGTACCTAGCTATCTCATCTGCCTGCCAATCCCTGGGCTGTAGCATCCGTGCTGGAGGATCATGGGGAGTAACGGCGTCCAATGGAGGGACATGGACATGCTGCCTAGAAAATCGGTCCCCCAGATAGATGACATCACATGTCAGCCCTGTCAGCCATCTCCTCTGCCTCGTCGCCTCAACGGCCTCTCCTAGCAAAATCTCCGGATACCTGCCCCACGGGTAGAAGTCCACCCCATCATGTCCATCCCTGTTGATGACCGGCCTCACCATCTTGTAATCAAAAGTGATCCGGGTCTTCCCCGTGAACTTATCCCTCGCATCTCCCCTCCAGCGGATCATAGCAGGGAAGATGGTGATATCGCTCTGTTGGTTCCACGGAAAGAACCTAATCACCTCACAGAACCAGACCTGCATGTTCAAAACATCAAAAGGGTCATTTTTTCTTTCATAAAAGTCTTAAGACAAGAAAAGAAAGAGAAAAGAAAGCGAGACTACCTCAAGGGCAAATGAAAAGCAGTCCATGGAGGCAGCCTTATTCCGGCTGTACATATCCAGAGAGAAGTAGAGCTCCGCCAATCCGGCCTCGCCCCACAAGACCATCCCAATCCCATCTACATCCTCCAAAGAGTTGAGGAGGCAAGTCGTGGCCAGAGTCCCAGAATTAGCAAAGATGGTGACTGACAGCATCAACCACACAAAAGCTCTAGCAAGCTGGTGGGCAGTCACCTCACTAACGGCAAAGTCCCGTATGCAGTTCTGGACTGCCACCTCGACGTTCCTCATCTCCATTCCAAGCCCCTTGGGAATCAACTCAAACCCAACCAGATTCTGAAATTCCTCCGCTGTGATGTGGTCCCTCCAAGTCACAGGCCTCCCGGTGAACTGTAAGCCCGTAATAGCAGTGAAGTCGGCCGGAGTCACCGTCAGCTCTCCCCAGCTAAGATGGAAGCTATGAGTGGTGTCCCACCAGAACTCAGATAGGGCCTGGACCAAGCCCTTGCTCTTAGAGGTAATGTGGATCCCCCTGCCGATGGCCTCAATGAACAAATCTAAGCCGGTAGCTCGCACCAGCTGCTTGGGGTTCGCCCCATTCTTCTCAAAATCGGGCATCCTCTCCCAAAGCCTCACGGCAATCTCAGATGGCCCTCTAGATTTGTTCTCCTGTAGACAAGCACAGCGAAGAAATGTGTCAGTCCTTCATCTCATTTCAAAAGCATGCATATCTTCAAAAGCTCACATATTTTCAAAAGAAAAGCATTCATAAAAATTTTTCTAGCATCCTTTGCATGAAAAACACGTCTTTCATCACTTGAAACACGTCATGTCAAATCACATTGCTTTCCTAAAGCACAAAATCACAATTTTCATAATTATTTGCACATAAGCATTATTTTTCAACAAAGTGGCATGCATGAATCCTTTTCATCTTCCAAAATCCTGTTTTCTCATTGATAATCAAGATTCTGACCTAGTTCTAGCACATGCAAGAACTCCGTCTCACTTTAGACAATTTTCATTCTTACTTTATTATCGAGAAAAAAGTGGGTCAGTCTCATTATTTTTGTCAAATAAATTGCACATGCATGTTCTTAGCCTCATAGGTTATTCATCAATGTCTCAAAATCATTCAAAAAATCCTAGGAAAATCCTAGAAAATTCTTAAAATTCGGGTCAAGCCCTAAGTCAATCAATACTCAATCAAAATCGACGGAATTGAGCCAAATAAGAATGCTTACCCCAACTGATTGCGGGTTCGTCAATTTGTGCTCCCTTCTCCCCGGATAGAGCTCCGATGGAGGTGTAAGAAAGTCGTACCTCCTATCCGTACGAACGAGCTCTTTCCTCCTCCTTTGAGCGGCCGCGGATATATTCCTCCTCGCTTGCCTTGGCACCGGATCCATTCTTGATCAAAGGAAGCAAGGGGATTGAAAGAATTTCGAATTCTCTTCCTCTCTTCTCTCTCCCTCGGCTGGAATGGGCGGCAGTAATGCCCAATAGCCCGTTCAAATCTGATTTTAAATAATCTGGAAAAATTAATATTCCAGCCGTACGGCTTCTTTTGCCTCCCTCTCATGCCGGGCGGCTTCTTTCGCTCTAAGCAGAAATTACAATTTTGCCCCTGGACTTTCCACTTGGGCATCCAATTCCCGTTATCCTTTAACTAAGATAACATCTTTTTCAGAAGATATCCCTTATCTCCTAAGCAATTAAGCTTTCTTCCCAGTCGCCTCCGTTAATTCCGTTATAACGGGATAACGCTAGGTGACAACCTCCGAATTGTCGAAATCCGAACTTAAGCTACCTCTATCCCGAATAGTGAAGTATGCTCAAGTTCTTCTAAACTTAAGCTACCTCTATCACGAATAGTGAAGTATGCTCGAGTTCTTCTAAACTTAAGCTACCTCTATCACAGATAGTGACGTACGCTCAAGTTCTTCTAACTTTAGCTACCTCTATCATGAATAGTGAAGTATGCTCAAGTTATCCCAAACTCTAGCTACCTCTATCCACTCGATGGTGATGTAAGCTCTAGTTTCCTCAGGTGACAACCTCCATTAATTGTCAATCAGGTGACAACCTCCATTAATTGTCAATCAGGTGACAACCTCCATTAATTGTCAATCAGGTGACAACCTCCATTAATTGTCAAAACCTCAAGGATCCTAGACATCGTTCTTAACCTATCTAGTGATGCTTGAACTACGATCAAGGCTTGATTCCTCCGGGATACGTAGGTAGCCTTTTATAAAAGGTCCAGCCATTCGACCACTTTGGTCACCCTGTTCCTTCGTCACTCCTCAGTGATGAAGTAGTCCCTCATAGAGACTTTGTTATCTGACCACCTAGGTCACTTCTAGCATATCCCCAGTACGATCAATCGTCCGACCTCCCAGGTCACCTTCTCTTCTATTTTCCCAACAAGAGACCAGTTTTCTCTTCCCCATTCCCTAGCGGATCTTTTTTGAACTACGGCCTGGCTTGATTCCCACTCGGGATACGTAGGTAGCCTTCCGAAGGTTCAGCCACTCGACCACCTCGGTCTCTCGATCCGTCTCGGCATTCACCAGATTGGATCCTTTTCTATCGACAACCCCACTCGCCTTGCAAGTGACGTTGCCGAGGGGCTTCTGTAAGTACCCAAATCTGGCTCATGCCTTCCGGTTAAACTTTCCGGCAATTTCGGTAAGTTTTCCGATAATTCCCCGAACCTTCCTAGCGTTCCGGAAATATTTCGGAACTGTTCCAAATTAATTAAGGGCTGAAAGGAAGGCTTATCCATTAAGAAACACGTTTTTCTTAATTGGGAGGAAAGTTCTAGAATTTGCCACCTTGCATGTTTCTAGAAATGCTGAGTCATTGTGGATAATGCCGAACGGCTGCATTAGCCAAGGACCTCCAGCCGCACGGCTTCATTCGCTCTTCCCAGACTGCCTATAAGTAGAGCCCTCCTCTACCCATTTTAATCATGAACAAAAAACACAATATCACCACAATACGAAAAATACACTCCAAAAAGCTGCTGGAAGTCCAAGAAGGTGAAGAAGAAAGCCAAGAAGCCTCCTCCCTCCTCCTTGAAGATCCAAGATCAATCCTTCCTCCTAGCTCCACCCCAAAGAAGAATAGGCCACCATTGGTAACCTCTCACACCCTAACCTTGCATCCTAATTGCTCTATATGAATTAATTTTCTCATTGCATTCATATATTGTTATTATCCTTGCTTGGGACTTGGTAGTTTAAAGATCATATCTTTATCATCCCCCTTTCCCTTTGCATGCATTAGGCATCCCTTTCCATTAAAAATGTAATCTTTATATATAAAGGTGCATCCTTTGCACCTTAAAACCCCATTTTTACATAAAAATATCATCTTTATGCATCATTTGCATATAAAGATCAAGTCTTTATCATAAAAATGCATCCTTTGCACACAAAACACATTTTCAAGCATCCTTTGCATTAAAGATCATATCTTTATCTTAAATTAGCATCCTATGCTTTTCAAAATGCAATCTTTATGCATCCTTTGCATATTTGAATCCCAATTTCCTCATAAAAATGCATCCTTCACATAAAGATCATGTCTTTACATTCAAAAAAGCATCTATTGCAATAAAGATCACTTCTTTAAATCAAAAAGCATCCTTTGCAAACCCAAAAATGTCAACTTTTCACTAAAAATGTCATTTTTATATTAAATCATGCATTCCCCCGTGTCCCCATTAGCAACCTTGGAACGGACCGGTGTAAAGATCCTATCTTTACATCGTTCCTTCCATTAAAGGTTTCATGATCTCTTTAGAAAGGGACAACCTTGAATAGGGCTGTAAACGAGCCGAGCTGAGCCGAGCTTTGAAGTTTCGAGCTCGAGCTCGAATAAAAAATATCGAGCTCGAGCTTTTCTCGAGCTCGAGCTCGAGCCCAGAATGCATGTTCGAGCTCGGCTCGAATCAAGTTTCGAGCTTTTCGCGAGCTGGCTCGCGAGCTTTTCGCGAGCTGGCTCGCGAGCTTTTCGCGAGCTGCTCGAACTCGAGTTTTAACGAGCCGAGCTCGAGCTTCGACTTATTTTTTGAAAAAAATCTGAAATCAAACGAGTTTTTAACGAGCCGAGCTCGAGCTTCGACTTATTTTTTGAAAAAAATCTGAAATCAAACGAGTTTTTAACGAGCCGAGCTCGAGCTTCGACTTATTTTTTGAAAAAAATCTGAAATCAAACGAGCTTATAACGAGCCGAGCTCGAGCTTCGACTTATATATATATATATATACTAAAATTTATTCGAGCTTTTAACGAGCCGAGCCCGAGTCGAGCTCAAACGAGTCGATCTCGAACAGAGCTCGTCGAACATACGAGTCGAACATGAGCCGGCTCGAAAAAATGACGATCTTGAAAATCGGTTCGAGCTCGAGCTCGAGTTCACCTCGAGCCCACTCGAACTCGAGCTTTTTTAGAGCCGAGCCCGAGCCGAGCTCGAGCCGGCTCGGTTCGTGTAACAACCCTAACCTTGAACCCTATATCTCCAATTATCGCTTAAGACGAGTATGAAGCATTTATATGAGCTCGACCGTCTTAAAGCGTAGGATTGATGGGCTAAGGACCCTCCTTTTTTAAAGAACCTCATCTTTGACTATAAAGGGAGTCATTCTCTTGATCACGCAAGTCCCGAGGTTAAAAATGCGATGATCACAAGTCCAAGATGAGGACGGGATCAAAATCCCGAATACATAAAATCCAAGAAATCCCGAGCGACAACCAATAAATGATTTGTACGTCTGGAAGACAACTTGGGACATTCCCCCCTTATTTTCAAACACATGCACACAAGAAAGCACGCAAGCAAGCACGATAAATGGAATCTTGGGAGACTTGCTACGGCAAGGCACCTTGGGTGAACGACGATCCGTTCTTCCCAAGGGGTAACTTAACCTCCGAACCCATAAAACCTTTTTTTCAAAGTTTTGAGGTAATCAAAATGGCGTGGCGACTCCGTTTTTCAAATTAAACCGGATGTCTTCAAACTCGCGTGAATCCAACACACAAAATTTGGGCACCACATTCACACTACCGGTAATGTATCTAGGACCGGTCAGTCTCCAGTACTCCTGCTTACCGATTCATCTACCGATCCTCCAACCGGTTCTACTACCTCTCTTACCGATCCCTCAGCTCCTCTTACCGATAGACCTCTTACCGATTCGGTCACTCCATTTACCGATGCTCCCTTACCGGCCTCTCAACCGGTTTCTCAGCCTGCTCCTTCACCGACTCCTTCAACCGATGATCTGAATAGACCAATTATTGATCAAGACCTGGTTGAACTTCATGAAGCCTTGCTCCAAAGTTTTGTTGAAGTAAACTCCGAATTGACAAAGTCCTTTGTTAAGTCCAATCAGGAGGATGATAGAAGATTTGCGCAGTTACAGACTGGTATTGCTATGTCTCTTGGCAATTTTATGGCAGAAATAAACGCCAGAGATGCTAACATCAGAAACCTCTTACTCCAACTTGATGAGGCTCATTATACCAACAAATCTCTCTGTGAACAACAGTTATCTGGTCAAGCTATTGTGGATCGGTCAATTGATGAGCTTAAACGGTCAGCTGAAGCCCTTAGCCGTTGCCAGCAGAAGAATCGTGAGCTAGAATTGGAGTTGGCTAAAGTCAAGGCCAAAAATGAGGTTCTTATGAAGGTTAGAGAAGAAAGGAAGAAAAGAAAAAGAGATGAGAAAGAGAAGAAGAAGGAGAAGAGATCATCCAAGAAAGCCAAATCCTCTGACCCTGTGACTTTGGCTACTCCCTCCTCAGTTGCTGCTCCCTCTCCAGAAAAAGACTCAACAAATCCTCCAGCTGATCCTTCAGCCGATGCAGCCTGAGAATGTAACCGATGAAATATTGTCTTTCTTTATCTCAGTCACCGGTCTGAAACCTAATGAGAATCTCTTATCCTTAAACTTTGTGTTTTGTTAAATTCCTTTGTTTTTAATCATTTTGAACGTTCCAAATGCTACTAACCGTTTCATTTTGCAGGTCTCATTCAAAATCTTTTCAAAGTTTTATTTTGAAGTTTCCTTTAAGCTTTAACTTTGTTTGTAAGCTTACTTAGGTAGCATCAAGTTGTCATTTGACTTAGGGAATGATATGACTAATAGATAAATTCTTTATCATTCTTTTACCAAGTCAAAAGGATGCTAGCCTAGGGTGATTGGACTTAAGCAATTAGGAGGAGATTGTTAGTCAAATATATGTTTAGGTTTAGAATTGCTTAATCCCAATCATAACAAGCATTAATGTGGACCCCTAATTTATTTAGATCAAATAGAATTTTTCTATGTATGTTAGGTTCCCATAGTGCATGTGCCAGTGTTTTTCTTATGTAATTTTCTCAAGACTTGAAGACCTGAGAATTTCCATCAGATTGTGAGTTACTCGTTGAAGCTGTCTTACCGGTTAATCTCTCTAACCGGTATTCATGCCTTACCGGCCACCATCTTACCTAGCCGATATCTCCCTTGCCGGTTAAGGCTTACTCATCAAGCTTCCTCCAGTTAGCAGCTTGCCGATGCATTAATTATTCCCAACTACCCAGCCATCAACTTTAGCTAAAGTTGGTAAAGATAGCATGCTGACATGACATCTCTGCAACAAATCAGTACCTTCTTGAAGAATGTCAAGTAACCAGTACTCACAGCGCCCCAACTAATCCATGGAAATCCTCTCTATCCAATCTCAGGCATTTAATGCAAGGATCTTCTCATTTAATGCCTGCCAGTTCAAGTCATCATTTCAACCTCTTCAAAGACAACAACTCCTTTTCAAAGTTCACTATAAATAGTTTCCTCGGAGCATTGAAGAAGGTTGGTGCATTTATGATCCTTGAGAGTGAGCTGCTCTGAACTACCAACCTGCAAATCCCCTAGTTCAAAGCATTCAAAGCAAGTCCCCTCTTTCACTAGACATCTCTGTAGGACTTGAACACTGAGCACCTCAATCAATACTGTAGTGTTCCCATATTAGATTACTTATGGAACACATTGATTGATTCACACACAACACCCTAGAGAAATCAGCTCAACTTGTGAGCACATCTCTAGAAAACACCTGGTCTTTATTGTAGCACGATCCGTTAGTGGTCACCTTTAGTTTGGCAGCCTTCAATCATTGGCTTGCAACTTGTAATAGGTAGAATCCATTAATATAGTAGTGCACTTTCACAAATCCAAGTTCTGACCAAACTTGGTAGAGGACGTAGCAGTTATTTAACACTGTGAACCTCTACAAACAATGTGTCATTTCTTTGTGTGTTTGTTCATTTATTGTTATGTTGTTGTAACTAGTTGATAATCTCTCAACTGGTCACAACCTATTGAATCAACTTACTGCTTAACTTGTTTGTCTTACTAGGAGATAAAATTTGTCCTTGTTTTTGTTGCATGAGTTTTTGACTTACTGGCTTTTAAACGTTACCTTACCGGTTTTATACCTTCCTAACCGAAATCTCCGCTGTGCAAAATCACTTTACCGATTAGACATTGTATTGCCTTCAATCATTTTCAAAGACTAAAAGTTTTCACCAAAAAGTTTTAAACAGGCTATTCACCCCCCTCTAGCCTGATTCCTACCATTTGGGACCTAACAATTGGTATCAGAGCAAGCAATTTTCGAAAATCATTTTTCCAAGCTTAACAACTTGAATTGCCAATTCCAAAATGGCAGGAAAAATCATGCAAACATACAACTTGGCAACTGTTCCCACGTTGAACGAAAACGAATTTCCAGTATGGAAAAACAAAATTATGCGGTACTTGGATTCAATAGATGATAGGTTAACCACTGTAGTCAGAGATGGTCCAATGACACCCCTAAAAATCAATCTTGCAACTAGAGCACCCAAAACTCCTCTCATGGATCATGCAGATAGAATATCTGAACAAGATTTTGAGGTTTATGAAACTTATGTGCCAAAACCACGTGAAGAATGGACTGAGGATGACAGACTTTGTGATTCCTTAGACAGAAAAGCTTTGCACATCATAACCTCCGGACTTGATGACAGACTATACAAACAAGTACAATGCTATGAGACTGCTCAACAAGTATGGCAGAGTCTACTCAGATATTTTGAAGGAGATCAAGTGGCCAAGGACAACAAACTCTACAAAAGCGTTGCTGAGTTTGAGTCCTTCAAGAAGAATCCAAATGAGATGTTAAAGGAAACGTACGACCGTTTCTGCTAGGTGAGTAATTCTTGTGCATCTTTAGGTAGAGTTTACACTATGAAAGACCTAAACATGAGATTCCTCAATTCTCTTGGAGATTTGTGGCATGTAAAGGTTTCTATTTTGAAAGAATGCCGTGATTTGAACGTTACTCATATCCAGAACATTGTGTCTACTTTGTTTTTATATGAGGAAGAGCTCAACCGGCTGAGTGGAGTTCAAAAACAATTTAAAAATCTATCTCTGTCAGCTCAGACTGAGATCTTCCCTGGTTCTTCTATGCTTACCAGCCAAACTACTACCAATGACTCTCCCTCAATCTCTCAGCCTCAACCAACTCAAACTAATACACCATCTAGTGTGATTTTTAAGGAAGAAGATGAATTTGCTGCCTTCGCTAGAAACTATAGAAAGTTCAAAGACTTTAAGAGATCCCAACAGACTCACAGCAAATCCTTCCAACCCAAATCCTCATCATTTCAAAGATCTGGAAACTTTCAAAAGAAAGGCCAAACCTCAACCTCAACCGACGGAAAGAATGCCCAAGGTGAGCTTGTGTGTTACAACTGTAGAAAATCCGACCACTTTGCCTCCAAATGTCCTCTACCGAAATATGATTTTTTGAGGAAGAAACCATTCAAGAAATTCCCTAGATCTAAATCTAAGAGCTTAGTTGCCGAAGATGGAACTGAAAAAGCTATGCCGGTTTGGTTCGAGACTGACTCTGAAAATGAAGATGCTGACATAGATGAAGAAGCTGATGTCAGTTTTGTTGCTATTGATGGAACCGATGATAAACCCATCTCCTTGCAGTCACCTATCTATAGACACCCCAACTCTAATGAACAATCATCTTATAGTGACCAGACCCTACCTAGGAGATCTCCCTTGACCTAATTTGACGAACCCACTCCTATTTCCATGTCAGATGAAGGTAACCCTTATAATTTCAAAATTCAGAACATAGGTGGATCTCTTTACGGTCAGTGTAAAACCATGCCCACTCTCAGACCGCTGATGCAACCAACTCAACAGACCTATCAAGCTCAAGCCTTACCGATCATCTCTCACCAACCGACGCTTGATACCCGGCCGATTCACTTCTTAAAGCCTCTAACCGAGCCGAGCCCTCAACCGATATCATCACTACCAAATTTTGATCCCAATTTTGAACCATCACCCTCTCCCTCTCAGCCTACCATTGACCCTATGCCAAATATGTCAAAGTCTGAAATGGCAGAGGTGATGAATGAGCTCTTCTCAGATTTTGAAAAATTAAATGAAGCTCACAAAATTATGGCTGCTAATTTTAAAAAGATTTCAACTGAAAATGATTCTCTGAAAGCTGAAATAAAAATTTTGAAAGAAAGTAAGCTAGAATCAGATCAGTTGAAGAAAGATAATCAAGAACTCACTGAGAGACTAAATATATCAGTTTGTCAAATTGCTGATCTTGTGCCAAGAAATAATTCTCTTTCAAAAGTCATTGACACATTTTCAAAATCCCGAGCTGCTATGGATACTATCATACAAGATAAGATATCTCCTAACCGAGATGTAACAACAGGAATAAGCTTTACCTCCAGCAGTAAGGAAAAAGACAGCTATGACAAACTAGTTACTAAGTCTGTCACTGAGAACTTGATGGGTAAATTTGATGATGCTCAATCCAAATTGATTAAGAGAGAGTTAACTAGACCTTTCAGTGCTGTTCCACATACATATCCCAAAATTCAGGAACAGATGAAGGCCAAGATTGACAAAAACAAATCCCAATGGACCGAGGTAGCTGATCCTGAGTTAGGACAATATGTCCCACTTAGTGATGGAAACAGCAAAGGTGGAATTAAAATTATTGATCGGAGTTCTTTGGTCAGGAAACCGCTACTGGTAAGGCAGCCCCAACCGGTAAAGGAGTAACCGGTAAGACAAATGTCACCGGTCATCCAACCGGTAAGGACTCCCCAACCGGTAAAGGATTTCCTAAACCTAAACAACCGACTAACAAAGGTAATTCCATCACCTTCATCCCCAAAGGATCTGTTTCTGCTCAATCAGTAAACTCCTCTGAAGCAATGGCTAAATTGAACATCAGCTCATCTAAACCCTCTCAGCCATCTTCCAATAATGTACAAATTGTGGTTATATTGGTCACAAGGCTTATGAATGCCTCTTGAAGCACCTATCTAGACCCACTGAGTCTAAAAGCTCAGGTGGTGGCCAGGTATGGCTGCCAAAGAGGAACTAACTCTTTAGACCCGAAAGAATAAGGGGGACCATAAGCTTACTGTTTTATTTCAGGAATGCTTAATGGCCTCAACCGATGCCGGTAAGGATGTTTGGATTATGGACAGTGGATGCTCTAGGCATATGACTGGACATGCTGATCTCCTCACCGATCTGGAAGAAGCATCTGGTCCTCCAGTTTTCTTTGGTGACAACGCAAAGGGTAAAATTATTGGTCGTGGTCCATCAAAAGAGGTACAGTTGTTGTACAGAAGGTATCTTTGGTGGATGGTCTGAAACATAACCTTCTCTCTATATCACAATTCTGTGATAAAGGTATGCATTGTGTTTTCAATTCTTCCAATTGCTATGTGAAAGACATTGCTACAGGTGAAACACTTCTAACTGGATACAGAAAAGGTAACGTATATGCTATAGATTTAAACAATGTTTCGAATGTTACTAATGTTTGTTTTGTAGCTAAAAACATCAGTGAGAACTCCTGGCTATGGCATAAAAGACTCAGTCACTTGAATTTCAAATACCTATCCAAGCTGGCTAATCAAAATCTAGTTGTCGACTTACCTCAAGTATCTGCTAATCATGAAAGGAAATGCAGAGCCTGCCAGTTAGGGAAACAACATAAAGAATCATTCCACAGCAAGCCCTGCATGTCCACCTCTAGATGCCTCCAGTTGCTACATATGGATCTGTTTGGCCCCACAACTACTACCAGTTTAGGGGGTAGCAGATATGCTTTGGTTGTTTAGACGACTTCTCAAGATATACCTGGGTAGAGACTTTTGCCTCAAAGGATGATACATATTAAGTTGCTACCAGATTATTCCGTCTACTTCAAACCCAAAAGGAGTGTGACATCATCAGTATGAGATCAGATAATGGAACGAAGTTCAAAAATAATGGAATTGCTCAGTACTGTGATGATCATGGAATAGACCACAATTTCTCAGCTGCTAGAACACCGCAACAAAATGGTGTAGTTGAGAGAAAGAACAGAACATTGATCGAAGCTGGAAAAACCATGATATCCGAAGCTAGGCTTCCCAAGTATTTTTGGGCCGAAGCTATCCATACAGCCTGCTTCACCCAGAATAGAACTTTGGTCAACAAGTTTCATAACAAGACCCCTTATGAGCTTTGGCGTGGCAGAATTCCCAACATTGATTTCTTCAAGATCTTCGGCTGCAAATGCTATGTACTTTACAACGGTAAAGAGCGCCGAGGTAAATTTGATGAAAAAGATGATGAAGGTATCTTTGTGGGATACGCCAAGCACAGTAAGGCATTTAGAGTTTTTAATAAACGGTTGTTGAAAATTGTTGAATCTGTTCATGTTACTTTTGATGAATTTGATTTGCTAGAGTCTGATAAGACTCCAAATAGTACTGATAATACTGGTGTGTTTGAGACAGGTGAAGCAAGTAATCAGAATCCTAGTCAATCCACCAGTATCAATGCAAATCAATCTCCAGCTCAGCCTTCAGCCTCTAGTGGTGTAACCTATAGAGACTTAGTTGATGACTCTTTCTTTCCTCAATCGGTTAGGCAATCAAGTAGACAAACCCAGCTAACCGATCCTTTACCAGCTAGTCCTCATATTACCACTCCCAATTCACCACCTGAAGCTGAACCAATTTCACCCATCAACTTACCGTTTCCATCCCCACTTACCGATCACCACCATCAGTCAGCATCACCTTCTCCTAACCGATCTCCCTTACCGGTCACACCCCCCTTAGCCAATTCTACTCCTCCATTAGAAAACCTAAGATAAGAATCGGTCAGGCAAGATCTACCTAGGGAAGTGAGAACAGTTAGAGATCATCCCTTGGAAAATGTGATTGGTGATATCTTTGGACCTAGAATGACTAGAGGATAATTAAGAAGCATGGAGGAACAACATGGATTATTTTCCTTTGCTATGGTCTCTAATATAGAACCAAAAAAGACTGAAAAAGCACTTGATGACCCCATCTGGGTAGAAGCTATGCAAGAAGAGCTTAACCAGTTTGATAGATGTAAAGTTTAGGAATTAGTGCCTAGACCTAGTGATCAAACAGTGATTGGAACGAAATGGGTTTATAGAAATAAATTGGATGAGTCTGGAAAAATTACAAGGAACAAGGCTAGACTAGTGGCTAAATGCTACAGACAGGAAGAAGGCATAGACTATGATGAGACCTTTGCACCCGTAGCTAGATTAGAAGCCATTAGGTTATTTCTTGCCTATGCAGCCTACAAAGAGTTTACGCTATATCAAATGGACGTGAAAAGTGCCTTTCTCAAAGGGGAACTTCAAGAGCTTGTATATGTAGAATAACCCCCAGGATTTGAAGATTCCAAGAAGCCTAATTATGTCTACAAATTGAATAAAGCTTTGTATGGCCTCAAGCAAGCACCTCGAGCATGGTATGAAACTCTCTCCAAATTCCTACTGAGTGAGAAGTTTGAACGAGGTAAAATCGATACCACTTTATTTATTGCAAAGCATAATGGTCATTCATTGTTAGTTCAAATATATGTTGATGACATAATTTTTGGATCTACTAGTGAAAAATTGTGCAAGAGATTTGAGAAGCTTATGAAGAGCAAATTTGAAATGAGCATGATGGGTGAGCTGACATTTTTCCTTGGACTTCAAGTCAAGCAAACCTAAGAAGGTATCTTTATCAATCAAGCCAAATATACCTAAGATTTAATCAAGAAATTTGGTCTTGACTCTGCTCATCCTCAAAGCACTCCAATGGCCACCAATATACACCTAGATAAAGATGAATCCGGTAAGAAAGTAGATATGACACTCTACCGAGGTATGATAGGATCTCCACTTTACTTAACCGCAAGTAGGCCAGATATCATGTTTGCCGTATGTGTATGTGCTAGATTTCAAGCTGACCCTAGAGAATCTCATTTACAAGCTGTTAAAAGAATTATTAGATATCTTGTGGGAACTGCTAACTTAGGTTTGTGGTATCCAAAAGATTCATCATTTACACTAATTGGCTATTCAGATGCTGATTTTGCAGCTTGTAGGGTCACCAGTAAAAGTACTAGTGGAACTTGTCAATTTCTAGGTAACCGATTGGTTTCCTGGTCGTGCAAGAAACAAGCATCAATTTCCACCTCTACGACTGAAGCTGAGTATATAGCTGTTGGGAGTTGCTGTTCACAAATCCTATGGATGAAGCAACAACTAGTGGACTATGAAATTCCCCAAGAAGTATGTCCTATTTATTGTGATAACACCTCAGCCATCTTAGTCTCCAACAATCCTGTGATGCACTCAAAAATGAAGCACATAGACATCAAATATCATTTCCTCAAGGATCATGTTGAAAAGGGTAACATCGTTCTTTTAAAAGTCCATACTGATTATCAATTAGCAGATATCTTGACAAAACCCTTGGATATTAAAAGATTTGAATTCCTTAGAGGAGAACTGGGCATGATTGATATTCGTTAATATTTTGTGCTAACTTTGCTATCTGTGTAAGCTATCAACTAGATCAAAGTGGTTTCTCTCTCTTAACGTTCCTTGCAAGTGCTCATTTACCGGTGCTCCTAACCGGTAAGGCAAGACACTCTTAACCGATCCTCTAACCAACACACCTGACCGGTAAGTGTTCTCCCTTACCGATTTTTTTCCTAACCGGTGTAAGCTCTATCTAACCGGTCATTGCACCTAACCGGTAAGCTACCTCGCCGCCTATGTGGCTTACCGATGAACTGCGGCCGGATCAAATTTGTCAATCCATTTTTAACCGGCACTTTTGTCATCATAACCCTACTGTCACATCAATCTAATCAGTCGTATGAACCTGACAACCATTTTACCTGTTCCCTATGCTTCCTTACAAGATATGGATAAATTTTTGAATAATTGATCAAAAAGGTAATCTCTGTATCATTCCTATTTATCGAAAAGGTTATCTTTTTGTTCTTTATTACATTTTAATATAACTGCTGCACACACGTTCCTATTTTCATGTCACATCTTTAATTTCGTGAATTAAAACTGTCAAATTATGTGCATGTCAGTTAAAAACGTTTGAGCTACTTTTGTTTTAACCAACACATCCTTTCATCTTCCCGCTCTTTCATCCCTTATAAAAGGATTTCAAAATCATTTTTCAAAACTTCTGGATTTTCTCTCTCTCTCTCTCTCTCGAGCTATAGCAACCGAAAACATATTCTTCAACCTCATCTTCTCCATCTGTGCTCCTTCTCAAATCTTAAAATCTCTGGTATTTTGCCTTAACTCAAATTCTTCTAATAAATTCTTGCAAATACCAAGCTTTCTTAAAACTCTAAAAATCATCAAACAACATCCAAATATTTTATGCAAAGATTTCTTTGACTCTAACTTAATATGTTGATTTGTTATTTATTTGATTCACAGATGGCTCCCGCGATTAAGAAAGACATTTATGGAGGTTACATTCTCTCCAGCTTCTTCGATTCCGATGAAGGCCGTGCTCTTGAAGCTCTATTTGTTGCCGCCGGAGTTATTCTGTTCGTGATGTCTGAAGGGAATGAAGATATTTATTATGAAATGGTGAATGAGTTGTTCGAGAATGGTGTTTTGGATGAAAATGAGAACATTATTTCTACTGCTGCTGGTATCCCCATCACTTTTAGCTCAGCCACCATTGCTGCTGCCTTCCCAGATCTCTCTTCCACTGGTTCATCTTCAATCTCTATGAATGATATGATTGCAGCCTGGGCAAAGGTTCATGGAACTGACCCTTTTGTAACCAGTGAGGCGAACAAGAAGTCTGAGTTTGATGCGGTATACTATGCTCTTGCCGAAGTCGCTGACCGGTGCTTCATTTGCCGATCAGGCTCCCATCACTGTATCACCATGATACAATGGGAAGCTATTGTAGCAATCATTCTTGGAGAAAGATTCAATTGGTGTTCTTTCCTTTACCGGATAGTCCTTATTGCTTTTAAAAAGTATCAGAAGGAGAGAACTTCCTCCAAGCCTAACAAAGCCAAACCATGTCACTACTTGATGATTAGTCGTGCTCTCAGTTCTATTCCAGCTGTTCTTCAAGCCTCTGAAAATCAGCCCAAGTATCCACAATCTTTCTGCAAAGCCTTTGACAAGTTTGACATGGTCAGAATGATCAAAGAATCCACCGGTAAGCCAACCGGTAAGTCATCCGAGCCATCCACCGGTAAGTCAACCGGTAAGTCTTCTGAACCATCAACCAGTAAGCCAGTCGGCAAACCAACCGGCAAGCCAGCTCAAAAGAAGAAGAAACTCTCTAGCCGGCCAAAGGTAATTCAGCATACCGGTGCTCCTCTTGCTCCAAAACCTACCTTATCGGTCAGGAGAAAATTACTTGATGAATCTGATGATGATGATAATCAACCCATTGCTACTATCCTCTCCCCTAACTGACAGAAAGCTACAGCCAGAAAGTCTGCTCCTCCTCATTCCAAAAGATCCAAGCCAATCCAAAAATCTTCCCAACAAATAGCCAGAGAGAATGCTGAAAGAAAGAGAAGAATTGAGACTGACTTGGGCACATTCATTCCTTTCATTCCCAAAAGACTTTTTGATCACAATTTCCTTACCGACAAAATTCCTTTCACAGGTCAGTCATCATCTAGACCGGTAAGCCGTTTCCATCCTATCAGAAACCCCACCTTCCATATCTACCATTACAACCCTTGGCTAGTCAATCCCTCTTTTGTTCCTTCTCCAACTTGGGTGTATCCTATTGATCACTTACCTCCCTACCTTCGAAGATTGTTACAATTTTATGAGACCCATAAAGATTCAGTTCCAGTTGGTGATATATCTGATTATGTTGATTTTGATAACATACATGAGGAAAATGGTCTCTACTACACCAAGCCTTGCCTGTTGAGTGAATATGATATCTCCTTATCCAGAGATAGTCTTCTCAAGATATACAACAGGTATTTCGAGTTGTTGCCTCCAATGTGGAATGCCATTTACTTGGCCCAGGATAGACTCAGGCAAGATATGATGGTACAGGCTGTCTGGATTGATTTTGCCATGCTCTACAATGCTCAAGAAACTCTTAAGGAGTCTGATCCTTATCAGCTTGGGAAATATGTGCTGCCTGAAGATGATCTTCCTTCATTTGATCCTGAAGTTGTCAACTTGGGTCCTCGTAGATTCCAATTCATCAAAAATGTGATGGATGTGGTGCAAAATTTGGTGGATTTGAATAGAGATTTTCAGAGTATGGGTGATATCTCTTTATCTGACTTCTTCACTTCAATTCAGTCCAGCAAGAATAAATGGGCTACTATACCTGATGAAGAGGTTGAAGAAATGTTCAAGGACTTGAGTGGATCAGATAATCAAGCAAAGGGTGATAAAGAAGAACAGTCAGCCTCCAGTTCCAGCTCCTCTAGTGACTCCAGTGAGTCAGGTGCTGATGATGACCAATCTGGTGCTGTGATTGATCGGTCAGAGAAGATTGCAGCTAACTTCACTACTCCCTTACCGACGCAAATGGTTAGACATGTGGGAGGAGGCATTTCTGAGACCTCACCAGTTACTGTTATAGCTGCAGGAGGAGGATAAAATATAAGTCTGAATATCTTATCGGTTAGTCAACCGATGCCTCTTACCGGTGAGCTAGTCCAACCGGTTAGAGATGATTTGCCGGCTAGTGAGCCTCTTACCGAAGCCCTTCCCTTACCGATTAGCCAGCCCCTCACCGTTGCATCTACTGAAATGGCCAAGGAAAGTAACATTAATGATATTCAGTTACAACAAGCTTTGGCAGCCAGCCTATTCCAAGAAGGTCTGGAAAAGCAAAAGGAAAAGCAAAGGAAATTAATTGAAGATTTGGCCACTCAGAAAGCCATTCATGCCTCTCTGCAACCGGTTAGTCAATTAGTTAGTCAAGCCATTCCTCCATCCTCTTCCAAAGTCAATTCACCAGTTCAGGAGGAGGATATTGATCCAGTGTTTGATGAAGACTCCCTCTCAGATTTCTATGAAGAAGATGAAGATGTTGATTTTGATGAAAATGATCCTGCAATTCCTCCGGTCTATTCTGATCCTAGCCTTCGCCAAAAGGATTTGATGTCCACCTTGAACTACTATACTTCCAAGGCCTCTATCCCTCGATCTGCTGATGGGATTCCCTTGTTTGATGTTCATGAGAAAGTTTTCAGCAAGGCAGAAACTTTGCCTACTCCAATGCCTCCATCCATTGCTGATAAGCTTCAGAAGCAACGGAGAGCTGATAGATGGGCAACTTTTATTGATGTGGTGGAAGATATGAAGGTTTGTTCTGCTCCAGAAGATACTCCTCCAAGGTACACAAAGACCTATGGACCCGATGAGACAAGTTACCGGCATCAGAAGATAAAAGTTCTTAAACTCAAGAAGCGGCCAGCCCCTCCCAAAGGCAAGGAAATCATGCCTGGAAAGGATGAACAACAGTTGCTTATCAATTTCCCCTCTCCAAAACCAAATAAAAAAATACCCATCCACTCTTCAGCAACATAATCGTAACATAAGGATTCATGACCAAATTGCTACCATTGACCCCAGACCGGTTGAAAGCACCTTGTCAACTGATAATCTTTTTCTAAAGTATCTCTCAATCAATGGCCGTATAACTCAAATTTTGGAAATGAGGATCCTTAGTTGGTCGTTTGAGGTGACCAAAATGGTTGGCTTGATGCCAAATGTGACTAGGCTTTCAATCTTGAGAAATGGCCAGCCTCAACCATGGAGTAACATTAGAGAAGCATCTTTACTTTTGCTTGCCCTCAGAGTAATTCCACTTCTCCGGTTAAGGCAAACTGCCTTACCGATGGCTCCTATTACAGCTGAGTTACTGGAGCTCTCATTTGCTGAGATGATGAGCCTAGAGCCAAATGAATTCATTGCTCCTCCAGCTACTCCTCCTGGTTCACCTTCTGAGTTTGTGGATGAAGAAATTGAGATATCTCCTACCGGTAATGTATCTAGGACCGGTCAGTCTCCAGTACTCCTACTTACCGATTCATCTACCGATCCTCCAAACGGTTCTACTACCTCTCTTACCTATCCCTCATCTCCTCTTAGCGATAGACCTCTTACCGATTCGGTCACTCCATTTACCGATGCTCCCTTACCGGCCTCTCAACCGGTTTCTCAGCCTGCTCCTTCACCGGCTCCTTCAACCGATGATCTGAATAGACCAATTATTGCTCAAGACCTGGTTGAACTTCATGAAGCCTTGCTCCAAAGTTTTGTTGAAGTAAACTCCGAATTGGCAAAGTCCTTTGTTAAGTCCAATCAGGAGGAGGATGATAGAAGATTTGCGCAGTTACAGACTGGTATTGCTATGTCTCTTGGCAATTTTATGGCAGAAATAAACGCCAGAGATGCTAACATCAGAAACCTCTTACTCCAACTTGATGAGGCTCATTATACCAACAAATCTCTCTGTGAACAACAGTTATCTGGTCAAGCTATTGTGGATCGGTCAATTGATGAGCTTAAACGGTCAGCTGAAGCCCTTAGCCATTGCCAGCAGAAGAATCGTGAGCTAGAATTGGAGTTGGCTAAAGTCAAGGCCAAAAATGAGGTTCTTATGAAGGTTAGAGACGAAAGGAAGAAAAGAAAAAGAGATGAGAAAGAGAAGAAGAAGAAGAAGAAGAAGGAGAAGAGATCATCCAAGAAATCCAAATCCTCTGACCCTGTGACTTCGGCTACTCCCTCCTCAGTTGCTGCTCCCTCTCCAGAAAAAGACTCAACAAATCTTCCAGTGATCCTTCGTGCGGCTGAGAATGTAACCGATGAAATATTGTCTTTCTTTATCTCAGTCACCGGTCTGAAACCTAATGAGAATCTCTTATCCTTAAACTTTGTGTTTTGTTAAATTCCTTTGTTTTTAATCATTTTGAACGTTCCAAATGCTACTAACCGTTTCATTTTGCAGGTCTCATTCAAAATCTTTTCAAAGTTTTATTTTGAAGTTTCCTTTAAGCTTTAACTTTGTTTGTAAGCTTACTTAGGTAGCATCAAGTTGTCATTTGACTTAGGGAATGATATGACTAATAGATAAATTCTTTATCATTCTTTTACCAAGTCAAAAGGATGCTAGCCTAGGGTGATTGGACTTAAGCAATTAGGAGGAGATTGTTAGTCAAATATATGTTTAGGTTTAGAATTGCTTAATCCCAATCATAACAAGCATTAATGTGGACCCCTAATTTAATTAGATCAAATAGAATTTTTCTATGTATGTTAGGTTCCCTTAGTGCATGTGCCAGTGTTTTTCTTATGTAATTTTCTCAAGCTTTGAAGACTTGAAGACCTGAGAATTTCCATTAGATTGTGAGTTACTCGTTGAAGCTGTCTTACCGGTTAATCTCTCTAACCGGTATTCATGCCTTACCGGCCACCATCTTACGTAGTCGATATCTCCCTTGCCGGTTAAGGCTTACTCATCAAGCTTCCTCCAGTTAGCAGCTTGCCGATGCATTAATTATTCCCAACTACCCAGCCATCAACTTTAGCTAAAGTTGGTAAAGCAAGCATGCTGACATGACATCTTTACAACAAATCAGTACCTTCTTGAAGAATGTCAAGTAACCAGTACTCACAGCGCCCCAACTAATCCATGGAAATCCTCTCTATCCAATCTCAGGCATTTAATGCAAGGATCTTCTCATTTAATGCCTGCCAGTTCAAGTCATCATTTCAACCTCTTCAAAGACAACGGCTCCTTTTCAAAGTTCACTATAAATAGTTTCGCCGGAGCATTGAAGAAGGTTGGTGCATTTATGATCCTTGAGAGTGAGCTGCTCTGAACTACCAACGTGCAAATCCCCTAGTTCAAAGCATTCAAAGCAAGTCCCCTCTTTCACTAGACATCTCTGTAGGACTTGAACACTGAGCAACTCAATCAATAATGTAGTGTTCCCATATTAGATTACTTATGGAACACATTGATTGATTCACACACAACACCCGAGAGAAATCAGCTCAGCTTGTGAGCACATCTCTAGAAAACACCTGGTCTTTATTATAGCACGATCCATTAGTGGTCACCTTTAGTTTGGCAGCCTTCAATCATTGGCTTGCAACTTTTAATAGGTAGAATCCATTAATATAGTAGTGCACTTTCACAAATCCAAGTTCTGACCAAACTTGGTAGAGGACGTAGCAGTTATTTAACACTGTGAACCTCTTCAAACAATGTGTCATTTCTTTGTGTGTTTGTTCATTTATTGTTATGTTGTTGTAACTAGTTGATAATCTCTCAACTGGTCACAACCTATTGAATCAACTTACTGCTTAACTTGTTTGTCTTACTAGGAGATAAAATTTGTCCTTGTTTTTGTTGCATAAGTTTTTGACTTACTGGCTTTTAAACGTTACCTTACCGGTTTTATACCTTCCTAACCGAAATCTCCGCTCAGCAAAATAACTTTACCGGTTAGAAATTGTATTGCCTTCAATCATTTTCAAAGACTAAAGTTTTCACCAAAAAGTTTTAAACAGGCTATTTACCCCCCCTCTAGCCTGATTCCTACCATTTGGGACCTAACACCCTAGAAATAGATTTAACAATAAGCACAAGCAAAATTATAATTAAGGAGAAAGAGATAGAAAGAATTAAACCTCAATTGATCTTCAAAAACAAATCAAGAATTATTATCCAAAGTAATAGGGAATTAGCCCTCCATGAATAATCAAAGCTTCAATTATTCTAAGAAAACTAATGTTCCAGCCGTCCGATAAAAGATAACCTAAAACAAGTTGGAAAGGTAGTATATATACTCCACCCTAAAATATCTAGTCTAAAAACAAAAACAAAATAAATTAAAAACATAAAAAAACCAAAATTCCCGTCGCCTGCTTTATTTTTTTTCCAGTGTTGAAGGTACGAGTCGTGCTCTCCGGGACGACTCGTCCCTGAAAATCTCCCCTCTGAATCTGTCATCCCCTTATGGGGAATAATTGGTTGTGATTGGGATGACTCGTCCCTGAACTTTCTGCCTCTGTTTGATCCTCGATGTGATTTCAAACATCCTTGAATTTTCCTTGAATTCTTTGACCTCCATTGATGTAGATATGATGCTCTTGAGCTTCTTTGAAAGCTAAATTCGATCTCAAGGTATGAACTTTCTAAATCTCCCTCAAATTACATTGTTTCTCAATAATTTCTCACAATCCATAATTCACTCAATATACATCAAACCTATACTAAATACATGAAAATAAAGAATAATATGTACGGAAAACATAGGAAATAGATAGTATAAATCCGTCTTATCAGACAACTTCAGTTTGCCCATCTATTTGAGGATGATATGAAGTAGAAAACAACAGCTTAGTTCCAAATTTATTCCACAACACTCTCCAAAACTAACTTATGAATTTGGTGTCTCGATCGTTCACAATTGTTCTTGGCATACCATGCAAATGCACAACTTCTTTGAAAAACAAATCAGCTATGAAACTAGCATCATCAATTTTATGACATGCAATGAAATGTGCCATCTTTGAAAATTGGTCCATTACCACAAATACTGAATCATGACCGTGCTTAGATCTAGGCATTCAAAGAACGAAATCCATAGAAACGTTGGTCCAAGGAGAATGTGAAATAGGCAAAGGAGTGTACAATCCGTGGGGTTCCACTCGTGACTTGGCACGCTTGCAAGTTATGCAACTAGAACAAATACGCACGACATCTATTCTTATTTTAGGCCAAAAGAAATGTTCCTTTAAGGTTTTGAGTGTCTTAAATACACCAAAATGACCCATAAGGCCTCCGCCATGTGCCTCACGTACGAGTGACTCACGCATAGAACATTTGGGTATACAAATCTGATTTTCTTTGAAAAGATAACCCTCATGCGTATAGTACTTTCCAAAAGCCAAATTTTCACACAATGAAAACACATCTTTGAAATCGTCATCATTGGCATACAACTCCTTAATGAAAGCAAATCCAAGTAATCTAGGATGCATGGCAGTGATCAAAGTATACCTACGTGATAAAGCATCAACTACTATATTATCCTTACCCTTTTTATACTTGATAACATATGGAAATGATTTAATGAATTCAACCCGCCTAACATGCCTTTTGTTCAATTTCCCTTGACTTTTCAAGTATTTGATTGACTCATGATCTGTGTGGATCACAAATTCCCTAGGTCTAAGGTAATGTTCCCATGTCCGAAGACATCTCATCAAAGCATATAATTCCTTATCATAGGTGGAATAATTCAACGATGCCCCACTCAACTTCTCACTGAAATATGTAACAGGTTTACCTTCTTGGTTCAAAACACCACCAATCCCAACTCCCGATGCATCACACTCCAAATCAAACATTTTCTCGAAATTAGGTAAAACAAAAATAGGTGCAAAAACTAAACTTTCTTTGAAAAGTTCAAAAGCAGCTTGTTGTTTTTCACCCCAATAAAATTTTACCTCCTACACCAATTCATTCAACGGTGCGGCGATTGTGTTGAAGTTCTTGACAAATCTCCGGTAGAAGCTTGCCAAGCCATGAAAACTCATTTCCTCACTCGCACTTGTAGGAGTAGGCCACTCCTTAATTGCTTGGATTTTCTCTTTATCCACTTCCACTCCTGTAACACTTACAATAAAACCAAGCAACATTATTCTGTCCATGGAAAATTCACATTTCTTAAAGTTAGCATATAAAGAATGCTCCCTTAAAGTGCTCAAAACAGAACGAATATGAAGTGTGTGTTCTTCCATGCTTTTGCTATAAATTAGAATATCATCGAAGTACACAACAACAAATTTCCCAATGAAATCCTTAAGAACTTGGTTCATCAATCTCATGAATGTACTCGGTGCATTGGTCAAACCAAAAGGCATAACCAGCCGCTCATACAACCCAAATTTGGTTTTAAAAGCAGTTTCCATTCATCACCTTCTCGAATTCTAATTTGGTGATAACCACTTTTAAGATCAATTTGAGTGTAGATTGTAGCACCATTCAACTCATCAAGCATGTCGTCTAATCGTGGGATAGGATAACGATACTTGATAGTGATTTGGTTAATGGCCCTACAATCGATACACATACGCCACTCACCATTTTTCTTGGGTACCAAAATTACTGGTACAGCACAAGGACTCAAGGATTCACGAATCATACCATGACTGAGCAATTCCTCAACTTTCCTTTGAATTTCTTTGGTTTCCTCGGGATTTGCTCGGTAAGCATGTCGGTTTGGCAAAGTTGACCCCAGGATGAAGTCAATTTGATGCTCTATCCCTTGAAAAGGTGGCATGCCACTGCGTTCGTCATCGAGAAAGACATTCTTGAATTCCTACAATAAAGAAGAGACAAAAGAAGGCATAGTTCTTGATATATCATTAGTAACCAAAGTGTTTCTGAAAACCATGATAAAGACCTCTCTTTTATCCCCCAACTCCCTCGAAACCTCACTTGATTTGACAAAAAAAATTCTTTTTCACTCTTTGGCCCTTGGCCTTTTCAACTTCTTTCTTTTCTTCCTTTTCTCTTGTATTTCCGCCCTCATATTTTTCTCATTTTCACTCATTTTTCTCTCGAAGCTCTTATTCTCACTCGCTTCCATCAACCCACTCTTTTCATCTTTCCTCTCAACCTCTCCAACCTCACTTTTCCTTGCTTTTTGAAGCCGAAGTTCATGGACTTGTTGTGGTGTCAATGATTGAAGTGTGTGTGATTTACCCTTATGTTCTAAGGTGTAGTGATTCAAGAATCCATCATGCATCACATGGCGATCAAATTGCCATGGTCTTCCCAATAGTACATGCCCCACTTGTATTGGGATCACATCAAACATAATCTCATCCTTATACTTTCCAATTGAAAACGAGATCAAGGCTTGCTTAGTCACCTTTAACTCCCCACAATCATTAAGCCACTGAAGTTTGTAAGGTTGTCGGTGCCTAATGGCCGGAATGTTCAGCTTCTCTATCACTTCCGTGCTAACAACATTAGTGCAACTCCCACTATCTATCAACAAATACAACCTTTTCCCTTAATGTTGCAACCAGTATGAAAAATGTGTTCCATTTGATGATCACTAGACTCTTTGACTTGGGCACTCAACACATTTTTTACGACCAATGCTTTTAGGGAAAATGGGTCCTCATCCTCACTCTCTTCCTCTTCTTTCTCCTCATCATCCCCAAATTCATACTAATTTCCCTTTAAGTACACTATCCGTTTGTTAGGACATTGGGATGCAATGTGCCCCCTCCCATTACACTTGAAACAAAAAATTTCCCTAGCCTTTGATGGACTTGGGTTCACACCCTTCCCTTTATCTACCACATTTTCCTTTGACGATGTTGTGGGTAAATTCAGGATTGCTACATCTTGAGTTGTTACCAGCATGTCGTCATCTTCACACCCGTAGACAAGGTAAAAATTATTTACATAATTAATTCATTATTTATTTCTGTTATATTTAAATTACAGGGGTAAAAGAACGTGGGAAAAAACATATTCCATGGACTCCTTTCAACGGTTTGCAAGACCAAGTCAAAATGAAGATAACATGCCGAAATTCTAGGGAAGTTTGTTAGGATTTTATCTTCTGTTATTTTCTTTTTTATTTAAAGGCTCATGGCTGGAACACAAACACAGAACACACGCATTATTCACACACAGTTCACAAACACTTTGTAATCCGCCATAGCTTCATCTTTTGTAACTCAGTGATATTAATACAATTGTTTGGGAAGGTAGGTGCTCATAATCACCTCCCGAGGTTTTGTGCCGGCGAGATAGTTATCTCAAGGGTTTTCCTCATTACATGATCGAGCCATCCAAGTTTCATTGTTACACCAATTATATTCCATTGCACCCTCCTTAGCTTCATTTCAAATTCCTTCATTGTTGATTGTTTTTTGCCAAAACAGTTTGGCGCCCATCGAGGGGCCATTGTTTATTTTAATTGGTTCAAAATTCTTACATTTTTACCATGTCTACCCAACCTATGACATCCCCCGTCAGCAAAACCATTCCTAGCAGTGTGAGTCCTCAAACCGTTAGCAGGGCAACAACCGGAGGCCAAGAAACATTGCCTCCTCCTCCGTCTAAGAACTCTGACAAGAAGCAAATGTCGCCATCTCCCGATCTTGAGATCAAGAGCATGCTCGTTCAGATGAAGAATCAGTTGGATCGCCAACAGAATAGCACCTCCTTGATAGCCAAAATCTTGATAAAGGTGCAAAGAGACCAGGAGTTGCTCTCCAAAAGAATGGATGCTGTCTCTCCTTATCGTCCTAGAGCCCTTGATTTCAACATTGGGGACAACTCTCAAACTTTCAATGAATTCCCTCCGATGGCATCATCTGTAAGGATGTCGTCATCACCAGTCCTGGCGTCTTCTCCCATAATGACTTCTGTGGCGATGTTAACACCCTTAGCCACTAGTGCCTACAGGATGACTTTTCCAGAAGGACCCATCTTCACTAATAGCACCGTTCTGACATCCTCTGCAGATAATGCTAATCCTTTTATTAATTTCAATACTAGTTCTGCTTTGGATAATACTGCTCTGCAAATCAGCTTCAGGAATTGAGGGATATGATCATGAATGTGCCAGGTGTCACCCCGCCTATCCAGCAGGTCTCCCCAACATGTTACAATCAGTCTCGCTTTACTCCAGCAATTGCGCATGTCGACATCTCAAAAGAATTTAGCGTTCCTGCCATGAAGTTGTATGATAGAAGTTCTAATCCTGAGGAGCATGTCGCCCACTACCAAGAAAAGATGGAGATCGTTCGCATTCTGCTCCAGTTTCGTGAGGCTTGTTTGTGTCGAGGGTTTGGTTCGACGTTGGTAGGACCGGCATTGAAATGGCTGATCCGTCAACCTCCTGGTTCTATTGGCTCGTTTGCTCAACTTGTCAACCTGTTCAATAATCAATTTTCTTGCAGCCGGCAATTTGAGAAGCTCACCAGTGATCTTTACCGTATCACCCAGCAGCCCACCGAAGCCTTAAAGGACTATGTTAACAGGTTTAATAAAGAAGTTCTGGAGATCCCCAACCTGGACATGGCGACAGCTGCAGAAGCTTTCAAAATGGGCTTGAAGAAGGATTTCCCTTACTATGAAGATTTGGTGATGAACCCATGCAAGAAGATGGAGGATATCCGAAATTGAGCCCTAAGATTTATCAGACTGGAAGAGGACAAGGTGCAGCAATCCAAGAATCCTGACAAGGCTCCATCATATGACCATCCTGACAGGAAGATAGAGTCATCTCACCAAAGACAGAGCAGATCCAGACCCTACCATAGAAATGACCATAACAAAGTCAATTATGTGGAAGATGATGGAGATGATGATGATTTTGAATCTCCTAAAATTTCTGATTATTGTTTTTCTGTTGATGTTTCAGGTATCCTATGTGCAATGAGTAATCTTGGAGACAAAGCAAGGTGGCCTCGAAAGACTGACAAATCATCCGGCTGGAAGGATAAGTCCAAGTGGTGTGCCTATCACGAAGATTTTGGACATCTTACCGAAGATTGCATCGCCTTGAGGAGAGAGATTAGTTACCTTTTATCTAAGGGACATCTTAAAGAGCTCCTTGGGAACCGCAAGACCAAGACAGAGAACAAAGAGCCCATTGCAACCAGACCGCCGTCTCCTCCACCGGTAACAAAGGTAGTCAATGTTATTAGTGGTGGTTCTGATATTTGTGGTACTTCTTATTCTGCAGCTAAGAGATTCGCCAAGCAAGCTAAGGATGAGAAGCCCGAGAGATCCTCCAAGATGTCGCAGCTCACATCCCAAGATGTCATCTCCTTCGAAGAAAGTGACAGGGACAATGTTATGGATCCTCATCATGATGCCTTGGTCATTGCACTCCAGATCGCCAATTGCAAAGTCAGATGTATCCTGGTAGATGGGGGCAGCTCTGTGAACCTCATTATGCTGGATGCCTTGAAAGAAATGAAAATTCATGAAGATAGCATTATAAAAAGAACCTCCGTGCTCGTGGGCTTCAGTGGAGAAACCAAAAGCACAGTGGGGGAGATTACACTTCCAGTTTATGTCAAAGGTATCACTCCATGGAGAGATTCTGCGTGATTGATAGTGTAACATGTTACAATGTGATTCTGGGAAGACCTTGGATCCATGGAATGAAGGCAGTGCCATCCACCTATCACTAATGTGTCAAGATGCCGACACCTTGAGGAGTTGTCAAGGTTTACAGTGACCAACAGTCGGCTAAAGAATGTTATATGACTTCCATGAAGGCGTCAACAACCCCTAAGATGGCATAGCAATTACAGAGAAAGGCCCGTGAGGTTCTAGAGGCGAAGGAGCATGACTTGAAAGAGATACTCTTAGACCCCTCAAACCCAGATCTCAAGGTACTGGTTGGTCAAGATGTTCCGGTAGAAATTGAAGAAGATCTTGTCAACCTCTTGAAAAGCAGGATTAGAAGCTTCGCCTGGAAGCATGAAGATATGACAGGCATCAGCAAAGATGTCATCACCCACAAGCTCAACATCGATCCATCCTTCAGACCAATTCACCAAAAAAGACAGAAGTTCGCACAGGAAAGGAACATAATCATCCAGGAAGAAGTAGACAGACTGCTCAAAGCTAAGATGATCAGAGAGGTCGAGTATCCAAGATGGCTAGCAAATGTGGTGTGGTAGAAAAGAAGAATGGAAAGTGGAGAGTTTGTGTCGACTTCACAGACTTAAACAAAGCTTGTCCCAAAGATCCTTTCCCCTTGCCACACATTGATACTTTGGTAGATGCTACTTCTGGACATGAAGTGTTGACCTTCTTGGATGCATCTTCAGGATTCCAGCAAATCCAGATGGAGCCATCCGACCAAGAGGACACCGCCTTCATCACTCCAACATGTATTTATTGTTATATTGCAATGCCTTTTGGACTAAGAAATGCAGGTGCTACATACCAGAGGCTAGTCAACATGATGTTCAAAGAACAAATTGGGGACACGATGGAAGTATACATCGACGATATGGTGATAAAGTCGAAGAAAGCTGAAGATCATGTTCGGGATCTTACTCAAGCATTTGACATCCTGGACAAGTTCAACATGAAACTGAACCCAGCAAAGTGCAATTTTGGCATGAAGTCCGGAAAATTCTTGGGCTACATGGTGACGTAAAGAGGGATAGAGGCAAGCCCAGAGCAGATAAGAGCCATCATCAATCTAACGTCACCCGAATCCATCAAAGATGTTCAAAGATTGACAGGGAAAGTAGCAGCATTGAATCGATTCATCTCAAAATCCTCAGACATATGCAAGCCGTTCTATGACATCTTGAAGAAAAATTCCAAGTTCGAATGGACTGAAAAGCATGAACAAGCCTTTCAAGATTTAAAGCTGTACCTGTCAATGCCTCCCCTACTCTCAAAGCCTCAAGAAGGTGAGCCATTATGTGTTTACTTAGCTGTCTCTGAAATCGCAGTTAGTGCCGTCCTGGTCTGTGAACAAGATGACGTCCAGCAACCAATATACTATGTAAGTAAAACACTGCTCGATGCGGAAACCAGGTATTCACACCTTGAAAAGTTAATATTAGCTTTAATTTCTGCTTCAATTAAGTTAAGACATTATTTTGAAACGCATATCATTGTCATTCGTACTAACTATCCAATAAAAAGTGTAATGAGAAAACCAGAAATGTCAGGAAGGATGGCCAAGTGATCCGTTCAACTAAGTACTTATGACATCAAGTATGAGCCCAGAACAACAATAAAATCACAAGCACTTGCAGACTTTGTGGCAGACTTTAGTCCAAGCATGCAACCAGAAGTAGAACTAGAAGTCCAACAACTCCAAGATGGGGACATCCTGCGAAAGTGGACTCTATTTACATATGGTGCTTCTAATATGAGGGGCACAGGGCTAGGTGTTGTCCTAAAGTCACCACAAGGAGACATCATACCCCAGGCCATTAGTTGTGATTTTAAAGCCACTAATAATGAAGCAGAGTACGAAGCCTTAATCGTGGGTCTAATCGTGGCTCTAGACATGAACATTAAAGCAATACATGTATATAGTGATTCATTATTACTTGTAAATCATTTTAACGGTTCCTATGCAGCAAAAAATGCCAAGATGACAGCTTATTTGGGCATTGTGAAAATTTTGGCAAGCAAATTTCAAATATTCTCTTTTGAACAAATACCCCGAGAAGAAAATTCTCAAGCAGATGCATTGGCCAATCTTGGATCAACTTTCAAAAGCTTATCTTAGACGAATATACCAATCATACATGTTGACATCCCTGCTGTGGAAATGTTAGAACTTTTCTGCACAGATGACGACATCCCAGACAATCAAATGGAGACATCTTGGACGAAGCCAATAATTAAATATCTTCAAGATGGCACTATCCCTGATGAAGAAAAGAATGCTAGAGCATTCAGGGTAAGGATTTCAAGATTCGTATTAATAGACAATTTGATGTTTAAGAAATCATTTGCAGGTCCATATTTGAGATGTCTCGAAGCTGACAAAGCCAATGAAGTCCAAAGAGAATTACATGAAGGATCATGTGGTAACCATTTTGGGGGCAGAAGCGTATATACAAAGGATCTAAGAATGGGTTATTACTGGCCAACGATGCGTCAAGATGCTGCCATCTTTGCCAAGAAATGCGATTCCTGCCAGAGGCATAGCGACATCTTGCATCAGCCCGCAGAATTGCTTCATCCAATCCTCTCTCCTTGGCCATTTATGAGGTGGGGAATGGATATAGTGGGAAAATTGCCTAGAGCCCCTGGAGGGAAAGTATTCTTGCTTGCAATGACTGATTATTTCTCTAAATGGGTTGAGGCTGAATCCTACGTGCAAGTTCGTGATAAAGAAGTCATATCCTTCATCAAGAAAAATATATTTAGCAGATTTGGCATCCCCTCTGAAATATTATGTGACAATGGCTCTCAGTTCATCAGCAAGAAGACACAGGATTTTCTTGCTAGGTGGGGAGTTAAGATGGTGACATCTTTACCTGTGCATCCTCAAGCTAATGGCCAGGCAGAATCAAGTAACAAAATAATCATCAATAACCTAAAGAAAAGGCTAGATCAAAAGAAAGGAAGATGGGCAGAAGAGCTTTTATTTGTCCTTTGGGCAGATAGAACCACACCAAAGAACGCGACAGGTCAAACCCCTTATTCCTTAGTATTTGGAGCAGAAGCAGTCATCCCGGCAGAAGTCGTCGTCCCCACTGCCAGATTCAAGATGTTGACACCTGAACAGAATGATGCCAATCTGAGTCATGATCTAGACACCATTGACGAGCTAAGGGACTTTGCCAAGATCAAGATAGCAGTATATCAACAAAAGATTGCTAGATCCTACAACAAAAATGTTAGATTATGAAAATTCCAAGTTGGTGATCTAGTCCTCCGAAAGGTGTTTCAGAATACAAGAGAGCCCAATGCTGGAAAGATGGCTCCCAAATGGGAAGGGCCATACCTAGTAGATGCTGAAGCAGGCAAAGGCTCCTATTGATTGTCAACCCTTGAAGGAGCAAGGATTTCCAGAAGCTGGAATGCCATTCACCTCAAATCCTACTTTATGTAAGTTTCCGTGATTACTTTACCATGCATATAAAACCAAGGTACGATCCTTACCATTTTCTTTTCAAGTATTTGTCTTCATTCTTTATTTTTTGTTGAATGATTACTGACTTAAGCATCGGAGGGGCGTTAGCTAAGCTAACGCCCACCCCTAACATGTTTCTGTTTTGCAAGGAAACAAGAAGCATTTGGATAAAACTCGTTGGTTAACTAAAATGTTAGTATCCTTCCAAAGAACTTAACATCTTAAAACTGGTACGACCTTTCTCTTACTTTCTGTTTAAAAAGTGTTTCTATAGTTCTAAGCACTCTTTTACTTTCTTTTATCAAATAATATGTGGCATCAGAAAAGATGTCGAAATCTCTCATTAACTTGTTATTTTGCAAGAAGTTGACATCTTAAATCAGAAGTCTCCAATTCATTCCAAATCCTCGTGAAAACAACCGTTTTGAGACTGGCCATCTCACCTCCGTTTAAGGTACTTAATCCCTTCAAAGGTTTAAAGAAATTACTTTCTTTCATTGCATTTAGGTTTAAACACCTCGCTTGGAGCGCACGATGTCAACCTTGATTGAGGTGTGTGGTGGGCCCGTATGTTTAATATATACGAACTACCCATCTCCACTCAATCAATGAGTTAGACCCTAAGATTTTTACAATTGGTTATGACACATACGTGTCATCTAAGAACAAACTATTGACTACATGTCAATCTAAGTAATTGCAAAGGATTTCTACATCCACTCGCAAGTTGTTACCGTCTACGGAGAGGTTAACATATCAACCTCCTAAAATCATTTTTCACAAAGATACTCGGGAAAAGTTTTTTACCAAAGCTCAAGCAAAAGTTTTACCTACGGAAAGCATAAAAGTGTTCGACTAACCCAACACTTGAAAAACAAATTGTCTTGACACTTATGGGCCGATTACAAACCAA
Source organism: Adenophora triphylla var. japonica (assembly GCA_022495995.1). NCBI lineage: Eukaryota > Viridiplantae > Streptophyta > Magnoliopsida > Asterales > Campanulaceae > Adenophora > Adenophora triphylla. The sequence continues at coordinate 125,786 of JAFEMH010003370.1, forward strand.
AAAGAATTGTCTTTGGGACGCAGCCCAATTCAAACCAAAGTATTCCAAAGTTTTTAAAAAACCAAAAGTGTTTTTACCAAAAGAACCATCTTCTTTTCCTTCATGGGGTGGCTACTGCCGCTGATGTTGTCGCTGCTCCTTCTTCAAAGATGTCGTCATCCTTAGCCGTTGAAAATCTTCTCCTACCTCCTCTCCCTTAGCATCCAAAGCCTTCAAGAGGGAAAGTTGTTGTTCAACATTCCACTCTGTGTGCTTCCCAGCATGAATTCCTCCATCATTTGAACTTTGATCTCTATCATGCTTCGGGCAGCAGAGACCATCATGTTCTTTTTTATATCTTCAATCTCTTGCAGCTGGGTATCTTGGATGGAAGACATTCCTTGCATTAAGCTTTCCACCTCTTTCTGTAGATCTTCATTCTTCTTAGCCGAAGCCTCTCTCTGTTTCTTGATCTGTATAACCTCCAACACCAACTTCCTATTCCTTTCCTCAAGATTGCTTATTCTTACCCTGCAAAAGCCAAAATTAGATCGAAACTCTGAGATGCATTATTCAAATAAAGAATTCCTTTTAAAAACTCTGTTTTTTTTTTCAAGAAACTCACCGCTACAACCCTAGCCAGCGCTTCTTCCACATCCCTTAAGCTTGTTTCATCCACATTTATCACCTCCTTCGAACTACTCTTCCTCTTCTTCACCCTTGCTCTTACAGATGGTGCCTCCGTCTCCTTCTTAGGTGCCAATAATTGATTGCTTGCTTGAGTTTGCCCAACAAAATCTTGAAGATCCTTTAGAGAGAAAGCAGCGATAGACTTTGAAACTGTCAGTAACAGAAGGCATGCTGACATAAGAAAGCAGAATCTAGATATCCAAAACTTTGTAGACAGAATTTAAAGATCTTACCAGTAGACATTTCGGTAGATGGTGGTATCTCCTTATCCTCAGAGATTGCTATGGCTTCAAAAGGTTGGAAAGATCGCTCCCCCTCTGAGAACTCCAACAATCTTCTCACCTTCCCAATTGTCTCGGCATATGGAGGGAAAATCTTAGCCCAATCAAAAGCTGCAAAAACAAGACAAGGAAAATTACAACAAGTAAGTGCGGGAAATAAGGGAAAATTGAAGTTTGAAAGAGGGATACCTTCCCTATTCCATTTAGTCACCAAGAAATCTCCTTCATCCAAGGAATTCTTCTCAACAAAAAAGTATTTTGATTTCCAACCCCTATCATTCATGGTTACTTTCAAAAACAGAGGTTTCATGCCGGACCTAGTCTTAAGGAGGTATCTCGTGGAACCAAAAGTTTGAAGCTCGTATACAAAGGCCAACTCCCTCAAACCTATGTCTAAACCGAATTCACGATTCACTCGCAAAACACAAGAAAAGATCCTCCAAACCATAGGCATTAGTTGGACAAAAGTGAGGTTAGTTTTTCTAAAAAACTCATTTATCAGTGCAGGGAAGGGATAAGAGAAACCTAGAGTGAAGGGGTATTCATAGAAACAAACCCATTTCGGAGAAACAAAGTCAGACCTAAGGAAAACATCGAAGGGCCTAAAGATGGTAGAATTCGGGAAGCAGTGACGATCTTTGATAGATTCAATCAAGTCGTTGTTGAAAACACAGATTTCCTCATCTGGTTTTGCCAACAACCCTTCACACGAAAAACCCCCATCCTCGTTCGAACTCAGAGGATTTTTCGCAGCTTTGCCCTTTTTCGATTTAACCATTTTTTGAAAAAGCAAAAAAGGAGAAAAAGAGAGGGAAAGATTTTACCTTGAAGAGGGAATCACCGCCGTAAAGAAGAAGATGGATGAAAACGATTGGAAAAAGTGGAGAAGAAAGTGAAAAGGAACTCGGTTAAAAACCCTAGATCCTTGGGATAGTTAACGCTTATTAAGTGGAATTAAACTCCTCAACCGCTACGTATCTCTTCACAATTAATTAACTGCCGAGCTTCTAGAAGGAAGTAGAAAAAACTGACCTTTTAAATTCATTTAAAAGACAGTTTTTTGGGGACAATTGTTGTCGGTAAATTCAGGATTGCTACATCTTGAGTTGTTACCAGCATGTCGTCATCTTCACACCCGTAGACAAGGTAAAAATTATTTACATAATTAATTCATTATTTATTTCTGTTATATTTAAATTACAGGGGTAAAAGAACGTGGAAAAAACATATTCCATGGACTCCTTTCAACGGTTTGCAAGACCAAGTCAAAATGAAGATAACATGCCGAAATTCTAGGGAAGTTTGTTAGGATTTTATCTTCTGTTATTTTCTTTTTTATTTAAAGGCTCATGGCTGGAACACAAACACAGAACACACGCATTATTCACACACAGTTCACAAACACTTTGTAATCCGCCATAGCTTCATCTTTTGTAACTCAGTGATATTAATACAATTGTTTGGAAAGGTAGGTGCTCATAATCACCTCCCGAGGTTTTGTGCCGGCGAGATAGTTATCTCAAGGGTTTTCCTCGTTACATGATCGAGTCATCCTAGTTTCATTGTTACACCAATTATATTCCATTGCACCCTCCTTAGCTTCATTTCAAATTCCTTCATTGTTGACTGTTTTTTGCCAAAACAGACGATTACCCCAATGATTTGGTAGGTGTGGTGCTAGAGTTCTTGTTTCCCTCTCCCCAAGACTTGTTGGGTTTTTGGTAAGAAGATGATGAAGTGTTTTGGCCTCATTTATAGATCCCCTTTTTCTTCTTGAGACTCCTTTCCCTTTTAAGGGTAGCGTGGACAACATCCTCCATGTCATCATATTCTCGTTGCTCAACAACCTTGGCTATGTCATCATTCAATCCATTGATAAACTTAGAAATGGTCGTATCAACTTCTTCCATCACATTAGCTCGAGCAAGAGCTAACTCTAATTCCCTGCTACTCTCCTCCACTGATTTAGTTCCTTGGGTTAAATTGTGGACTTTCTTTATCAAATCCCATCAAATCCCGGTGGTAATAGTTAGGGACAAACTTCCTACGCATTACCCCTTTCATATCCTCCCAATCATAAATACGTCCTTCTCCATTCCTCCTACGATTTAGAATGAGTTGTTCCCACCAAACACTAGCATAGTCGGTGAATTCTAGAGATGCTAGTTTCACTTTCTATACTTCCGTGAATTGGTTACAACTAAAAAGAACTTCCACTTTCCTAATCCACTCAAGGTATTCTTCTGGTTCCGCCTTACCTTTAAAAGGAGGTACCTTCATTTTAATGTTTCTAATTTCCCCTCTTCTACCTTGCCTTCTATCCTCCTCTTATTCTCCCTTATCATCCTCATCTACTTGCACTCTCCTCCTTGGTTGGTATCTAGATAGATTTCTTTGAGGTGGTGCATTGGGAATTTCTAATGTGGCTACTCTTCGGGTTAGTTCCCCCATCATTTCCATCATCCTAGCCATTCCCTCACGAAGGTCTATCGGATTTCCTCCCCCTAAACCTCCATCATCCTTGTTACCCCCAATTGGTGGAGCCTCATTAGTTTGTCCTTGTTGAGCTATGTTTTTAGATTACAATTTTCACAACCTCACAAGTGTATCGCTCGTGTTTACACTCAACTCACACACACTCACACTCTAGTTTCCAAGATAGTTACCAATCCTTGAATAAATCAACAAATAGAGACAAGTGTTTGTTCCATGAATCAAGACAATTACAATCTAGGCTCCCTAGGATTCTTTGGGCTACGATGATAATTCAAAACGAGAAACAAATCACTTTGAAAGTAAGAAAAGAACAAATGCTATAGACGATATATATGTAAGATGAACAAGAAGATAAGCAAATAAGTTCCCAAGCAATTGATGATATAAGTATGATGAACAAGACTGCATAAAACACAACTTCCAACTCAATTCGAGTTCACAATTTTCAGAATTTGATTCCCAACAATTTTCGCCCTTCTCTCTCTCTCTCTCTATTTTTTTTTTTTGAATTTCAGATTGCAAGCTTCTGATGTTTTCAAAAGTCTTTTTTTTTTCAACAGGGCTTTCACGAACAAATTGCAGATTTCAATTTAAGAATAACAAGAACACTTTTCCAGATTTTTTTTTTCAATTTTCTGAGAATTTCGAAGAAGAATTCAACGAAAAAAAATTTAAAAATATAGAAAGACGAGTAGAACGAATTCGGGTTACCTCTTCGATTTGCTCTGATACCAATTGATGTGAATCCTGATTCGGATTTGAGCCAAGATCGATTCGAAGATTAACGGGACCCTGTGGACAACGAACGCGGAATTAGAACAACGAACAATGAAAGTAGTGAGAATAACGATAAAAGAGAAAGGATAGCAAGAGTCTCCCTTGACCCACTAGTCGCAATTGACTAGGAACCTTGGGGTGCGAACGAGAACCGTCGATGCAATTGCCTACGACCCACGAACACGGAACGCCACAATCCTCCGACTCACGAAGATTGATAAGTTCAAGGCTTGGTTTCTAGTCCAAGAAACCGGATAGACTCACAAACTCAATTGTGAAACAAGTGTATGAACACCCAAACAAAGTTTATGCTTTTATATATAATAACCAGAAAAATTAACTGCCTTACAATGAGTTTAGAGCTGCCTTTTATAGGCTTGAAATGCAATAATTACTAGGAGAAGAAAACAAGAAGACTGTCCAACTTTCAGACTGTCCACTTTCAGCCTTTCAACTTTCAATCTGTCCATCTTTACTGTCCAACTTTCAGACTTCAAAACCCAATCTTCAAGTTTCCAAGATTGTTGATTTGACCCTCTAACTTGCATATGAACTTCTCTTGATATACTGGATCATTGGTGACTTTAACTTGACTCCAAATCTCTCCCACAAGTTGAAGTAAAGCTGCTCGCGCCCTCCTCACATAAACACGAGTGATTGGTCCTCTTTTTATGATTAACGGGTCTTGATTATCTTGACCCGAGCTATCTTGATTCCCATCAGGGGTTGCCTGAAATGAAGCTTCCTCTATGCAATGGGAAAAGGTCTAAGAAGGGGATATCTACTCATATTACGTATCATAATTCCCATAGCACTTGGGCTACTTATACTGATTTCAGCATGGGGGAATTCCGCTCTTTTGGTGGCTAAGACGAAAGAGGAAAGAACCTCTCCTGAGTTCACCAGAGTATTCTTTCTTGATAATTTCACACCAAAGTCTTATTATTGCCACAAATTGGTTCAATTCTGCCAATCTGGTCTGGTAGGCACGGGCAGTTTCGGATCTGTATATAGAGGAATTCTCGATGACAAATACATTGCTGTGAAGGTGCTTAACAATAATCGACATGGAGCATTAAAAAATTTCATAGCTGAGTGTGAGACTTTAAGGAACATTAGACATCAAAATCTTGTACGGCTACTAAATGCTTGTTCAGACGCTGACTATGAGGGAAACGATTTCAAGGCTGTGGTGTATGAGCTGAAGGTCAATGTGAGCCTGGAAGGGTGGCTGCATTCAGCTCCTGCAAGGATAAATGCAGCATCAAGGAAGTTCTTGAATCTTCTTCAGAGATTAACATTGCTATTGATGTTGCAAGTGCACTTGACTATCTTCACCATCACTGTCAAACTCCAATCGTGCATTCTGACATCAAGCCTAGCAATGTTCTTCTGGACAATGAAATGATTGCATGAGTTGGTAATTTTGGGTTTTCAAGATTAATTCCGGAACAGACGAACAGCTTAACGACAAATCAGTCAGGCCCAATTTCAGCTAAAGGAACCACTGGTTACGCACCACCAGGTCAGGGGCGGAGCCAGGGGGGGCAGGAGGGGGCACTCGCCCCCCCCCCAGCGGCGGAAATGCAGTGGAATTTTTTTTTTGCCCCCCCCCCACATATTTTTTGTTATATATGTATATATATAATTAACTTCAAGATTAACACTAGTGAGTGGTGTGGTTCAGCGGTAGAAGGGGTGAAGTTAAAGCCTTTGGTGTTTCCTTTCAAATCCACGTTCGAACCCTGCTACCTACATTTTCAATTAATTTTATTTGTCCTCCATATTTGCTATTCTCTCTCTCTCTCTCCATTTATTTCTTTTAACAGTTTTGTTTTTCTCTTTCTCCTAATTTCCTCACATTTTTTCAATCTTAATTAATTAGTTAGGCTTTTCCCATTTTTTTTGTTTTTTGGTCTTTCTTCCTATTATCCCAAGTTTAATTAGCAAATTTGAATTTCTTTTTTGTACGAGTAATATATTTTAATAAATTGTTTGCGTTAAATACTTCAACATTATTTCAATCGTTCTTTGAATTATTTACTTTTATCATTTTTGTTAACTAAAATGCATTGTATTTCATGGATCCGACCCATTTTTTACTTGTCCGACCCGAAAATTTTTTTTCGGGGGCGCTGCCCCCGAACCCCCGTCTAATCTTGCCCCCCCTCGGGCAATTCCTGGCTCCGCCCCTGCACCAAGTACTTGTTAGTATTAGACATATACATTATTCTAGTTATCCATCTATATATATGTGTGTGTGTGTGTGTGTGAATATATATATATATATATATATATATATTCCCTCCGTCTATAATAAATGTCGCATTTGACTTGTCAACGTTTTTAAGGGATGTACTTTACTTGCTTGTGCAATGCTTACACGATGGTGAAATTGCACTAAGACTAATTCCATATTTCGAAACACGACATTTATTTAGGGATGGACTAAAGTAGGAAAAACAAAACAAATAAATATTCTGTTACATGAATTTTTCTCTGTCTGCATTGCAGTATAAGGAATGGGAAGCGAGGTTTCTGTTTACGGGGACAAATATAGCTATGGCATCCTCATATTAGAGATGTTTACTGGAAAGAAACCGAATGATGACACATTTCTTGGCAATCTGAATCTCCGTAACTTTGCAAAGTTGGCTTTTCTCGACGTAGTTGCTGGAGTTGTGGATCCATTGCTTTTTCGACCAAGACAAGAAGGAAATGCGAGTAAACGTTATGATAACAATGGTAACAGGCGCGGTTTTAGCAGTCAAATAGTTCAGCAGTGCTTGATATCCATACTTAGAATTGGAATTGCTTGCTTGATGGAATCACCAGCAGAACGAATGGATTTAAACAACATGACAACTGAACTACGAGTCATTCGTGACAGCTTCATCAGAACAACTAATATACCTGGAAAGGAAAGAGCTGCAATTTGGATCCATCAATCTTGATTAGGTATGTTTATCTCTTTTCTTACATCAATATTGCATTTTGCTAGTGACAGAAAACCGAGGTAATGAATGTTTATCTCTTTTCTTACATCAATAGTGCATTTTGCCAGTGACAGAAAATGGAGGTAATGAAATAACCAAGGTAAGCATTTTATCTTAATCAATAATTTACACACCCTATTTGTTCATTGTTTTTGTAACGAAAACAGAAATGTGACCTTCTTTTTTCCTAAACGGTCTGATCCCATAGAGCTGACTGCATTTCATTTCTTTTCTTTTCAGGTGCTTTAAGTTTCTGATGTTTACTTAACTCCTTACCTGATGCTACCCAAAAATAATAGTTGGGCCTGGTTCAAGCCCATAAGCGAGAAGTTATTAAGTAGGCCCAAAGCGAGATAAGGCCCAAAGAAGAAGATAAGAATAAAGGTAACCCAGGTGCGATTCGCGGGAAAGTGAGTCGGGGGATATCCCGCTAAGTTCAATGAAATGGAAACTCAAGGTAGTGAAAGCGAGATAACGTAAGGATAACCGGGAGATAATGAGGCAGGCCAGCGAGATATTGGTATAAGATGAAAGGCGAGATATTATGGGGAGGCGACACAACCCTCGGTTAGCTGTATTCAGCAAGGGATGGATTCCATTAGGTGCGACTTGTAAGGGGCGGCATATAAATATCTACGAAGTGGGACCCATAAAACGGTTGGGCATTGGGAAAAGTGATCACGTGATTTGAGTTAATCTCGTAGTTGGCCAATAGAGTGATGACACGTGGAAATAGGCATGGAACGTGAGGAGGTCATGTGCATGGCACGAGGGGAGGAGTATATATATGAGAGATGGTCTTCAATGGCAAGGTACGTACACACACACACCCACAAACACCCTTCCATTATTCAGTTTATCCTTGCCCAAGCAAATTCTTATCCTCACGCCGGAGGGGCTTACGCCGGAGCCGCCCCCGGCTTAGTTGACGTTTGTGTTTGTGCAGACTTTGAAGAAGGAGCCGGAGCTATCCAATTCAGACTACAACGGTCGAGTTGCTGTTGAGGAAAATCCTAGCAACATCAATTGGTTCCGTTGCCGGGACCTGATTCTCTTCTTACGTTTGAAGTTTGCCGGCGGTAGAGTGGTAAGTTGGTTGCGGTTTGGTAGATCTGGAGGATTGGTGTTTTTGGGTGATCTGAGTTTGGCGTTGTTCATAGTTAGTAAGCTTGTTTTTGATTTGAAGTTGGTTATCGTTCATAGTTCTGAATCAATTTCTGGTTGATAGTTTGGTTGATTGAAGTTTTCGTGGATTTTTGATATTGTTTGGGGTGCAAATTCCTGGTGTAGAGGTGTTGGTGTAGGTTGAATTGAATTTTTGGGAATTCGTGAAGGTTGATTGGAGTGATTATTTGAATTTTTTGATTTGAAGATTTTGGTGTTTCTGGGTTGTGGTTTGATTGGAATTCATTTGATTTAAACAAGTTTTTGTTTGGTGTCCGGTAATTGGAGGAAATTGGTGAAGTTGGTTTGATATTGTGCTTGATAAAGTGCAATAAAGGGAAGAACACCTTCAATTTTCTGGGCTAGATCTTCAAATCTTCATAAGATTTGCAGATCTTCAAGTTTAAGTTCATAAATTTGATTACGTGGCTGAAGGAGGTTATTCAGAAAGAAAAATTGAGATTCAAACGGCGGCAAGAGCGAACACTAATTCACTTTCCACGGCTTTGGTGGTACGGGATACAAGAGTCAACATGATCACCAACATAGGAGGATGTGATGACTGGGAGGAAACAGAAAGCATGAAGAGTAAGTCGGCGATCATTGTTATTGATGAAAAGGCGGAAGATGAAGTGTTGCGAGAAAGGGATGATGAGCGAGAAACAGGGGTAGAAGTGTTGGAGGAAAGATCAGAAAGAAATTTGATGGTAATGGTTACATGCGAGCCGAGATGGCTTGGTCAAGATCCGCGGAATTTGTGAAAATGAAGGAGCCCCTTATTGAGGAGGTAGTGGATTCTGATAGTGAGGAATGTGATGAAGAGATTGTAGTAGAAACATCTGAAGGTGTGTTGCTTGTTGGGAGAGATAAAGGGGAGAGCAGCGACAAAAGAGGTAAGAGAGATGTTAATAAGAAAAAGGCGACATAGATGGAGATAGATACATTACAAATGCGAGACGAGCCAGACATTCAGGCGGCAGAAGAATTAGAAGAAGTAATTATTAACAATGAATATCCCGAGCAAAAAATAAAAATTGGGAAGCAATTGGATAAGGAAGAGCGGGATAGTTTGGTTGAGTTTTTGTGGGATATTGCTGATGTATTTGCCTGGAAACCAGAAGATATGCGCGGAATAGATGAGAATGTCACCCTACATTGTCTGAATGCTGACCCAAACATAGAGCCCTATAAACAGAAGGTGAGGTATCTTTCCGCTGAAAAGGAGAAGGCAGTGATTGGAGAGGTGGAGAAGCTATTGAAGGCGGGAAATATAGAACAAATTACTTATCCAGTTTGGCTAGCTTGCCCGGTTATGGTGTTGAAGGCAAATAAGAAATGGAGGATGTGTATAGATTTTACCGACTTGAATATGGCTTGTCCCAAGGATTGTTATCCTTTGCCGAAAATTGATAGATTGGTTGATTCTATTGCGGGGCATAAAGAGTTTAGTTTTATAGATGCGTATTCGGGATACCATCAAATCAAGATGCTAGAGGAGGACAAGGCTAAAACAGCGTTTAGAACCCCCATTGGCAATTTTTGTTATAAGATGATGCCTTTTGGCTTAAAGAATGCTGGGGCGACATATCAAAGGATGGTCAATAAGGTGTTTAAATCGCAAATTGGAAGGAACGTCGAAGCTTACATTGACGACATGGTGATCAAGACCAAGGAAGAGAATCATTTGGTGGATCTCGCCGAGACCTTTGAGAATTTAAGAAAAAATTCTATGAAGTTAAATCCCAGCAAATGTACTTTTGGAGTTACAGCGGGAAAGTTTTTGGGATTCTTGGTAAACCGCCGCGGCATAGAGGCAAATCCGGAGAAGATCCAAGCTTTAATAGATATGAAGTCGCCCCGAATAATTCAAGAGATACAAAGTTTGAATGGAAGAGTGATAGCGCTGGGGAGATTTGTGTCGCGGTCTGCTGAGAAATGTTTGCCATTCTTTAAGGTGTTGAATGGTGATCAGAAATTCTCTTGGGATGAGAAGTGCGAGGAAGCTTTTCAGAAGGTGAAGGAATACTTGGGAAAGCCGCCAATTCTATGTAGCCCTGAAGAAGGTGACCATTTGTATGTTTATCTTGCGGCCTCAGATCTCGCAGTTACGGCTGTATTGATAAAGGAAGAGGGCGGCATGCAGAAGCCGGTATACTATGTATCAAAGGCTTTAAGTGAAGTGGAGGCGAGATATTTTAATGCGGAAAAATTGGCATATGCCTTGGTGATCGCGACACGGAAGTTGAGGGCCTATTTTCTATCTCATCCTGTCACTGTGTTAACCAACGCTCCTTTGAGGAAGATTTTGCAGCAGCCTGATTCGGCGGAAAGGCTCCTCAAATGGTCGATTGAATTGACAGAGTTTGATATTCAATATGAGGCGAGAAAGGCCATTAAGGCCCAGGCTTTGGCAGATTTCATTCTTGAAACTTCATTCACCTACGAGAGGGCGGAGGTTGAAACTTAGGGGGTTAAGAAGCGGAAGTCAAAGTCGCAGGATCCTGAAGCTGAGGAAGAGCAGGAAATGCCAGCGGGTTGTTGGGAATTGCATGTTGATGGGTCTTCCGCCAAGGATAAAGGAGGAGCTGGAATCTCGCTAAGTTCACCAGAGGAAGATTGCAAGTACGAGAAAGCGTTAAGGTTCAAGTTTAACATGTCAAATAATCAGGCTGAATATGAGGTGCTGGTAGCGGGATTGGAGCTCTGTCGAGATATTGGGGTAAAACAGGTAGTCGCTCATTCTGATTCTCAATTAGTTGTTAACCAAGTCAAAGGCAGATATGGGGTGGTGAATCCAACTTTGGTGAAATATTGTGATATGGCAAGGCAGATTTTGCAAAGCTTCAGTTATTGGGAATTGGTGCAAATTGATAGAGAGAAAAATGATCGAGCTGACATGCTGAGCAAGGCCGCCTACGACAAAATTGAAGAGTTGCCCAAGAAAATTGTAGTGGAGTTTGTGGAAGAGCCGGCATATGATAAGCCGCTAATTATGGAGGTGGATATGGGCGAGAAAGACTGGGTCAGCGAGATGAAAGACTATTTGGAAAATGAAGAATTGCCTCAAGATGAAGACAAGGCAAAAATTGTGAAAAGAATGTTGCCAAGATTTACTGTACAGGATGGAATTTTATACCGTAAATCTTTCTCGCGGCCTTTGATGAGATGCGTAGAGCCAGGCAAAGTGAATAATGTTTTATTTGAAATACATGAAGGAGTTTGTGGCGGCCATCCAGGAGCAAGAACATTGGCCAATAAAATAATGTTCCATGGATATTATTGGCCAACTTTGAAGAAGGATGCGGAAGAGTACGTAAGGAGATGTGATCAGTGCCAGCGACATGCAAATATCCCTAGGCAACCTGCGACAGAGCAGACACCTATTATAGCGGCTTGGCCCTTTGATATGTAGGGGATTGACCTCATTAGGCCTTTTCCTAAAGCTAAGGGAGGAGCTCAAATGGTGGTAGTAGCGGTTGATTATTTCACAAAGTGGACGGAAGCCAGGGCATTAACTTCTACCACTGAGGATCAGATAATAAGATTTGTTACGGAGGAGATCCTTTGTCGCCATGGAATGCCACGAGCAATCATTTCGGATCATGGGCCGCAATTCAGAAAGAAGTTTCACGGTTTTTGCTCAAATTTGAATATCAAACATTGGCAGTCCGCAGTTTATAGGCCGCAGTGTAATGGGCAAGTGGAAGCCGCTAACAAGCAAGTCCTGGAAATTTTATGTAAAAATATAGAGAAGAGGGGAGGAGCTTGGTTGGAAGAATTGTCTACGGCCTTACGGTATGTCAGAACGACAGTGAAGGGATCAACGGGCGAGACGGCGTTTGCATTGACTTATGGCTCTGAAGCAATGGCTCCCGCGGAGATGGGTTTGCCTACACATAGGGTGACCTATTACGACGAAGTCTTGAACGGCGACAGAAGATGCCGCGAGTTAGATCTGGGTGATGAGAAGAGACTTAGGGCGAGAATGAGGATGATCAACTATAAGCAGAGGATGAAGGCCCAGCACGACAAAAGGGTGAACAAGAGATCATTCAGTGTAGGAGATTGGGTGCTGAGGAGCCGCGAGGTCAAGGGTGCCACGGCAGGATTTGCAAAGCTAGATCCAAAATGGGAGGGTCCCTTTCAGATTACCAAGGTTGTGCGAGAAGGAACTTATCATTTGATGGAAGAAGGCGGAAAAAATGTCCCGAACGCGTGAAGTGTAGATCATCTCAAAAGATATTATCATTGAAGAAATAAGGGTAACTTGTCTTCTTAAAATTATTCTTATGAGAATCTTTTTCATAGTAATTTTGATGAATATATGGAGTTTTCATTCATAAACAGAAATTATATATGTTTTAACTATTTTGAATGAAATAAAAGTATCATGAATGGAAGCTATACACGTTTTGAATATTTTTAATAAAATGGAAGTGTGAAATTTTACGGCTCAAAATTGTTTTGCCTTCATTATACTTTGTTCTATAATAATGTTCATATGTAAATTTCTAAGAGTAAAGTTGCCTAAAGACAACTTCACTTTTTCGATGGGAGTATAAGTATATGGTGGTATCTCGCCAAAGATAAGAAGGTAAAAGGTTTTTTGATGAACTATCAAAACAAATTGCAAATCGTATGATATTGCAAAGAAAAGAGAGTCCATCTCGCCTGTATGGCATGTATATGGATGCGACTATAAACAGGAAGGAAAGTCCCATCTCGCCTGTATGGCATGTATATGGATGCGACTACCATCTCGCCTGTATGGCATGTATATGGATGCGACTATAAACAGGAAGGAAAGTCCCATCTCGCCTGTATGGCATGTATATGGATGCGACTATAAACAGGAAAGAAAGTCCCATCTCGCCTGTATGGCATGTATATGAATGTGACTATAAACAGGAAAGAAAGTCCCATCTCGCCTGAATGACATGTATATGGATGCGACTATAAACGAGAAAGTCTATACCGACTATAAACGAGAAAGTCTATACCGACTATAAACGAGAAAGTCTATACCGACTATAAACGAGAAAGTCTATATCGACTATAAACGTGAAAGAAGCCCATCTCGCCTCAATGGCATATAAAGATGTGGCATGTATGAAAGGAAGCACATCTCGCCTGAATGGCATGTAAAGATGTCGCTAAAGGGGAAATGAATATATCTCGCCGGAAGGGCGTAAAAAGATATAAATCAAGGAAGAAAGGCATATTTTGTTTTAAGGCAAGTAAAGATATGGAGGCACAAAATAAAGAAATTATTCTAAGTAAACGGTATGAAGAAAGCAAGGATGAAATCAACAAAGATAAAAGTAAGCGACATGTACACTATAAGTAAAGTCGCCTAAAGACGACTTCACTTTTTCGATGGGAGTATAAGTATGGGGTACCTGTCATGCAAAAAGGAGATTTTTGATGAACTATGAAAACAAAGCTGTAAGGGCGAGATATAAAGGATAAAACAAACAAATAAAGCATAAAGGTAAAGGGGCAAGCTCGAAGGCCGCAAATATTACATTGTTTTAAGGCGCACAGGCCCAAATAAAAGAAAGCAAATTGTTTGCCACCAAGGCGAGTTACAAAAAGTTGTTCAAAAGTTGATCAAAAGAAGCTAAGTACTAAAGGCAGAATCAAGTGGAAACATTTGGTTCATCAGTGGGCGCGGATTGAGTGGAGCTTGAGGCCGCAAGAGCGCGAGCCTTTGCCTCATCCAAGAGTTGATGTTTATGTTCCAATTGACTATTCCATAAAGAAAGAACATTTGGAACTTGATGAGGAGTGGGAGTCCAAGGCGACTTGCCTAATAGTGCATCTTCTTCCGCCAGATCTTGGAGTTCATCAGAGGAGTAGGGAACCATAGGATGACCGAGGCGGCATATGTCACTGAAGATTGGCTCTGAACCCCACTTTGCAAGTCGCTCGATAGTGATGGCGCGTATTTCAGTAGCATCAGCAGCTGCAGCCCGCATGACTTGGAGAGAGGTTTGGTCGCCAATGTCCATAAGATCGTCTTTGAGCTTGGCCACGTCAGCATTAAGAGAGGTTATTTCAGCGACTTTTCCCATCATTTCCTCTCGCAATTTGGCTATCTCGCCCTGAAAGAATTGAGTGTCAGCGGCATGAGTCTCTTTTAAAGTCTCATGCTCGCTCAGAAGTTTGGCGGCATTTTCCTTGACAGAAGTAAGTTCAGCAGTAGCATTGTTGAGGTCAGTCTTGGCAACATTGAGTTTGGCGTTGACATTCTCAAGTTGATTTTGGGAAGTAGTTAAGTCGGTTTTCAACTTATCTCGCTCTCCCTCCAAGTTGGTTATCGTGGCATCCTGCCTTCCAACTCTACCGCGAAGGATATCTTTATCACGCCTCAAAATTTGGTTGGCAGCCTTCAAGCTCGTGGCTTCATTATTAAGACGAGTGTTTTTCTCGCTAATACCCATTATGGAAGCTCCTAGCTGAGAAAGTTACCAATTGAAAATTAAAAGGTAACAATGGATAAGGTCAAGAATAATCAAGGAAAGAAAGGGCGACATACCAGTGAAAAGTATATCCCAGCTTGACAGGCGGCATGGTCAGGGTCCATCTGGGCAACAAGTCGCACTTGGATGGGGTCACTGGCTCTAATCAAAGTTGAGCTACCCAATAGACACTCTTCCGCGCTGCGAGTTTCATTAATTAATCCCTTCAAGCGGGGGACTTTGGCGGCCTCCTTGCTAAGCTCAAAAAGCCCTTCAAAGTCAGTGGGCTTCAAAAAGTTTTCTTGAAGCCAGATAGGGGTGGGAAGAGCAGCAGAAGTTTTTGGGTCGCAGGGAGTTGAAGGAGAGTTGGAGACATTGGTTAAGTCGCATATGTCTATCTCGTGGGAAGGAGGAGCTTCAACTTGGTTAGGCTCAATAACATTGCCCTCCAGAGTTGGAGAATCAGTTTGAATAGAATCAGAAGGGGGAACCTCAACAGTATCTGTCGCTGTGGCATCATTGGTCGGCGGAACAACGTTTGGTGAGATATTGCTTTCAGTAGTTGGCGGGATGGAAACTGGCGAGATATTAACTTCAGTAGATGGAACAACTTGAGTTGGAGCAGGGTTTGGCGGGATAATTTCTGGAGCAGGAGGAGCGACACTGGGTAAAGTTGCAGCGAGCCTTTTTTGTCGTTTGGCCCAGGAATCAGGATTAGTAGGCTTCGCCCTAGCCTTGGGCAGATTTTTGGATTTTTCCAAAGCGATTTCTTCTTTATCAGTCCCATCAAGGGATAGTGGTAAGGGAAGATCGGCGGGAAGAGCAGCGAGTTCACCATCTCGGGCGCTGGCAATTCTTTTCATCCTTCTGTCAGTTTCAAGATTGGCGTTTTGTCGGCTTTCCATGGTTTTAGCTCGATGATCCGGAGATAAAGAAAAAGTAAGTTAAAAGTTAGAGTAATGCAAACATAAGCCAAATTGAAAAAGGAGTAAGGGTAAAGAAAGTACATACAAAGAACAGTATTCATGGCGGAACAATGACGAGTACCCTTGCATGATTGGCACTCATGAGCATATTTATTATCTGTATGACGCTCCCATCCATCGAAGTAAACGTGTCATATTGGAACCCGCGGCGGGACACGGGGTAAGTTGTCCGCAATCCCAACTTGGTCCAGTAGGGCCCTGTCTCGCAAAATGCCCCTCCAAGAAATGAGAGGTTGATGAGTATCAGCGGGAGAATCGGCGGGAAGGGCAATGAGTGCACGGATGGCGGCACAAAGGGTACTGTCGCCAACAACAGAAGCATCTTTAGTTTCAATTTGGGGTTTGATGGGGTTGAGATCAGCAGGATGAGACCATCCCATGCGGGAAACGATAAAGAGTGGGTCGCTCAGCCATTCATGAACTTTGGTAGGCAAAGGGGTAAGAATTTTGGGGCCTCGATGGTATTGAAGAGATAGGCGGGTTTCTTCTATGTCGTTGTCAAGTTTGGTGGTTTGTTTATATCCTTTGAAAAGGCTAACTAAAGCTGTAATGGTGGGTTCTCTTCTTAAGGCGCGGCAAATAGTAATAAAAGAGGTAATGATCCTAATGGCATTAGGATGAATTTCTGTGATCATGGCCTGGGCTTTGTATAAAACCTCACAAAGGAAAGGATCTAAGGGGATCCTAAGGCCGGCCTTAAGCTGAGAAGGGAAGATAACTATACCATCACGCATTTCTCGCAGATGGGCGAGAGAAGTACTTCCTTGGTAATCAGAAATGCGGTAAATAGAACGGTCTATGTGGTAAAGACTATGCCAAGTGGTAATAGGATTGGGTGTGAGAGAACTGGTGTCGGGGGCGAGAGAAGATCCCGCCTCAGCATGAGCGGGATTGATAAAGAGGTTACCTTCAGCCAAGTTCAAATTTTGGACCCCAGTGGAAGGGGGATTGCTGGATGTCGCAGCGGGAGGAGAAGTCACTTGATCAGCCATCTCGTGGGAATCACTGGAAGAAGAAGAAGAAAGGATAGATTTATAATGCATCCTACGTTTGGAAAAGGGGTCAGCGACACTGTGGGATTCAGATGAGTCGCTTAAATTGAGGACATACTTATCTTTGATAAATAGAGCTAATTCTTTGTGAGAAGTAAAAATATGGGACATAGGGGCTGAAAGGGGAAGGAAAAAGCGACCTTGGATCTCAAGGGACTCAATAAATGAAGGATCCACCCAGTTTTCAACCAGCATCCTAACTATGTCGGCCTTGGGCAATCTCGCCCAAGTGGTTCGCAGGCGCCTGTATAAGCCGCCTGAGACTCGACACCTACCATATCTA
Organism: Adenophora triphylla var. japonica; assembly: GCA_022495995.1. Taxonomy (NCBI): domain Eukaryota; kingdom Viridiplantae; phylum Streptophyta; class Magnoliopsida; order Asterales; family Campanulaceae; genus Adenophora; species Adenophora triphylla. The sequence continues at coordinate 142,951 of JAFEMH010003370.1, forward strand.
ACCCGCCTAGCGCAATTCTTGTATCTCGCCATAAGGGGTAATTTGGGAACAAATTTGAAAGGACGAACAAAGGGAATAACAAGACTCGAACAATTGGGCAAAAATGAAAGATCAAAGTATGGGGGTTTAGAGAATATGAAGGGTTTTGGGAAAGTTACCTGGTAAAATGAAGAACGGCCGGAGAAGACGAAGAATCGCCGGAGAATATGACGGAATCCTGGAAAACGAGGAATGAAGCTCCAAAATCAACTTCAAATAGCAAATGACACACGGAATGGAGTGTAAGAAACAAATTTGTGGTCAAATTGGTAAAGAAACGGTGGAAAATGGAGAAATTCTCTTTTCTTAAATCAATATTGCATTTTGCTAGTGACAGAAAACCGAGGCAATGAATGTTTATCTCTTTTCTTACATCAATAGTGCATTTTGCCAGTGACAGAAAACGGAGGTAATGAAATAACCAAGGTAAGCATTTTATCTTATTCAATAATTTACACACCCTATTTGTTCATTGTTTTTGTAACGAAAACAGAAATGTGACCTTTTTTCCTAAACGGTCTGATCCCATAGAGCTGACCGCATTTCATTTCTTTTCTTTTCAGGTGCTTGAAGTTTCTGATGTTTACTTAACTCCTTACCTATATGGTACCCTCTTTTTACTTGTTTGAATGTCTTTCTCTATGTAATGCTCATTATGCTTCTTTTCTCGTTTAGTTTGGGAATCCGAGGTTAAAGTTTTAGCTTCACTCCTTACCTCTATGGTACTCTCTTTGTATTGTTCGAATGTCTCGCTATATGTAAGGCTCATTATGCTTCTTTCCTCTGCTGTGTAGGTACTTGTCTTGAAAACAGTAGTTTGACTGCATCATGCTTTGTTGGTTAAAACACATAAATTTCTCCCATGCATAAGCTGAATCATTTCTTTATCTATATATTCTCTTTTATTGCACCTAAGTTGTCATACTATCTGTATATTTAATATGCTGGTGTCTAAAAGTAGCCTTTAAATTTCTTTATCACAAAATGAGAATTCATTCAAATCATTGGCTGTACTTCACTATATTGCACTAGAAACGCTTTGTACTACATTCATTGACATTTTTATTTAAGTTCCACTTAATATGGCTCGGTTAAGGATGCTACTTATTGAATGCAGCTCCCTAAGAACATCTGTTATGTCCATTCGATTCTTTGCTGAGTCCAGGGAACATGAGATTCCTATCTTTATCATCGAAACCAAGCATTCCTCCATTCTTTCGTAGTTGTTTGCTTGGCTTACTCTTGGATTAGTACGGACTGATGTTGATGTTGATGCTTCTGCTTCTGCTTCTGCTTCACTAAGGTGATGAAGAAATATTGGGTCCAAAACCTGTATCAAGCGGTCAGGAAAGAACATTTCTGCAAACTTGTGAAGGTTTATTCCTTCCTGAAACATCGGATCAGTAGGCCTCTTCCCTGTCATCATTTCGAGTATTAAGACCCCGTAACTGTACATGTCCCCCATAACTGACACCTCATTTCCAAGACCATACTCTGCATTTCACAGTACTCAAATCATATTCAAGATATCAGATAATATTCAAGAAAGCATAAACAACAAAAAAGCCTTAGCCCAAAAATGAATTTGGGGTCGGCTGACATGAACCGTCATATGGAATTGTTTTAAGAAAAAAACTAAAAATTAAAAGAAAAATATTCAAGAAAGCATATAATGACTTGAAAAAATTATTACCTGGTGCTGCATATCCCACAGTTCCTCTGATTCCAATGGAACTGCTCTGGTTTTGATCTATATAGGATCTAGGAATAAACTTAGCAAGCCCGAAATCCCCAACACAGGCAACCATGTCCGCATCAAATAGAATATTGCTCGGCTTCAGATCACAGTGTACAATGGGCCTTTCACCTTGATTATGTAAGTAGTCGAGTGCAACTGCCACATCAATTGCTACTTTGACTCTCTGGTGAAATTCTAACATATGTGATATATCTTGCTGACCATCTGCTTCTTGACTCGTATGTATCCACTTCTCTAGACTCCCGTTAGGCATGAATTCATAAATCAAAGCTTTGAAATCGTTACCTTGGAAATCAATACTTGAGCAACAACTCAGTATTTTGATGAGATTTCTATGCCGGACCACTCTCAAGGCTTCACACTCTGCCATAAAACTCTTGGAGGCTCTTTCATTTTGAAGATTAAATACTTTGACAGCAACAACTCTTTCCTCATGTTCTAGGGTTCCTTTATAGACTGAGCCAAAGCTTCCTGCGCCGATCAAGTTTTCAGAAGAGAACCCATCAGTTGCTTTGAGAAGATTATCATACGAGATATTGATGAATTGTTCCTTGAGTTGCAATTCTTTAGAAGCCATCTTCGTTTTCCTTTTGGACCAGAAGAAGTGCAAGGAAGATGAAACCAATATCGCTCCTAGAACTGCACACAGTATGGCAATGGTTATTACTGTGGGAAAATGTGGTGCCTTTCTTTTCTTTTGTTCACTAAAGGTGCATCTAGGCAATTGCAACTCGGATATGCCTCCACAGAGCTTAGTATTTCCTCCAACTGAAATTGCACTTGAATTTGCAAAAATTCCTTTTCTTGGTACCTCGCCCTCAAAATCGTTGTAGGACAAATTCAAGATTGTCAATGAAAAGGTCTCCAAGAATTGTGGAATTTGACCAGAGAAGTTGTTGCTAGAGAGCTCAAGGATTGCAATACCCCGCAAAGAACTCAAGGTTGCAGGAATTGGTCCTTGAAATAAGTTTCCATCCATGAACAAATTTACAAGACTAGTGCATCTACCAAGGTTGTTAGGTAACTCACCAGACAAATCATTATTAGACACATCGAGTGCCACTAAATTTTTCAAATTCCCAACCTCTGCAGGTAAGGACCCAAACAAATGGTTGTGAGATAGATTCAGCAGCTTTGACAGGGTGGAGATACTGAATAGTTCTTTGGGTATGGTGCTGCTGAAGTTATTCACAGACAGATCTAATGACAACAAATCTTGACAGTCGCCAATGCTTGGAGGTATGTTCCCTTGTAACTTGTTGTTGTTTAAGGTTAATTCGTTTAATGATGTCAGCTGTCCAATAGAAGATGGAACTTCTCCCGTAATACTATTGTTGTGAAGTGCAAGCTTTTGTAGCTTATGAAGATTGCCAATGCTAGTAGGAAGAGTGCCACTGAATTCATTGTCATTGAGTAATAACTGTGTCAGCCCAACTAGATCACCTATCCACGAGGGAATATCACCATAAACCCTATTATTCATAAGGGAAAAATAATATATATCTGCAGAAAAATTGCCTGGGTTTGACGGTAATGCCCCTCTTAGTTGGTTAATGCCTAGTTCCACAACTAGCAAACTAGTACAATTTGAAAGAGAAACAAGAAAGCTCAGTTCATCAGGCTCCCCACTACCAAGATTAGTAGCAGCAAGAATTAGACCCCGCAATTTTTGCAGGTTACTGAAATCAACGGTAATTTTCCCCGTAAAACCATTGAATGGGATGTCAAGCCTTTCTAGTTGGGTTGCGTTGGACAAAGAACGCGGAAGAGGACCAGAAAGTTGGTTACCCCCTAGCTGAAGGAACTTAAGACGAGGAAGGGTTAAACCCAAGGATTGAGGAAGAACACCCTGAAGCTGATTATATGCCAAAGAAACTATGGTAAGGAGGGTAAGATTGTAAATAGAGGGAGGAATGAGACCAGAGAGTTCGTTAGCACCCATTCCTATATCATTTAGATTCTTTAACTGACCAATGGAATTTGGAAGATTACCTGTCAGAAAATTGTAGGTAGCAGCTAAGCTTTGCAAGGAAGTGAGATTGCCAAAGGAAGAAGGTACTTGTCCGGTTAAGTTGTTACTAAAAACCCAAAGAATTTTGAGTTTTGACAAGGAACCAAGCGCGTCGGGAATGTTTCCAACGAGATGATTGGCGCCAAAATCAAGGGAGATCAAGTTAGAGCAGTTGGATAGGGTAGAGGGAATTTCTCCCTCAAGAAAGTTTGTATTCAGACTTAGATTTTGTAGTCTAAATAGTTGGCCTAGTTGAGAAGGGATTTCACCTTGAAATGAATTGTTGCGAAGGTTTATGACCCTCAGAAAGCTCAGATTTCCAATGAAAGGAGACAATGAACCAACTAAGCCCTTGGACCGAATATTTAAAGAGACGACTCGTGCATGTGTACTGCCACATGTAACACCTTCCCACTGGCAATGATGTAGAGAATAATTCCACGACATTAACGCACTTTTAGGATCATGCGAAATCGATGATTTGAAGGCCAACAAGGCAACTCTATCAGTTTCATTTCCACCTACAATGGCAGTGGAGAGGGTGATGGAATGAAGCAGCAATGTGGGAAGCAAGAAGAGAGGAAGCATTGAAATGGTTGTTCTTGAACACATTGTTAAAGAATCAAGATATATTTTCTACAGACCTTTCTGCTCTATATATGGCTGGATGATGCATAATTCACAGACACTGGCCCACTGAACATATATTTGCAATGACAGCTTTAAATATAATATTTATTTCTATAGCAAATTAAGTAGCATTAAGAATGTATGACTCACTGAAGTCAAATGTTTGATGAATTAAGAAGGATCAAAGTCTATATCACATCTTTTTACACTCCATCTGTATGACATTGGCATATATTTGCAATAATGACTGCTAAAGCTCATTGGCGATCTGAAATTATCTTGAATAATAAACCGGCTGGAATTTATCCTCCACTTTGCTCAGCAATGACGAATTTATGGCTTATACTCTTATTAAATACTCCCTCTGTCCCATAAAACATTACCCCTTTTACTATTTTGGGCGTCCCACTTTAAAGTCCCACTTTCCTAAAAAGGAAAAAAAATTTACTATTCTTTCCACTCATTCTCTCTCCTCCCACTCACAACACTTTTCAAATTTACTATTTTCTCCACTCATTCTCTCTCCTCCCACTCACAACACATACTTTAATAACATTATTTCTTATTTTCCGTTCTCAATAGTAAAGGGGTAAAGTTCTCAGGGACGGAGGGAGTATTGTAGTTTGGATCTGTTTATCTTAAAATTTGACTAAAAGAATTATAAAAATTTATTTATTTACATGAAATTTAAAAAATTATTATCCATCTTCCATAAAAATACTATTGATAACTAAATTAAAGTTTAAATGAAAATCAAAAATATTAACATCAATATATTCATTAAGAAAGTCCAATATTTGAGGTAGTAGGTACTCTCTCCGTTCTAATTCACTTGACATCAATAATTTTGACACCAGAAATAAGAAAAAGTAGGAAAGAGAATTAGTTGAATGGTGTGTTGTGAGTAGAAAACGTAAAGTAAGAGAGGAAATTAATGAAATAAATAATAACTTAATTGTGTGAGGCTCAATTCTTAGATCTTCTCACAGAACCAGGCATTGTGCTCTAGGGCCATTAATGGACACAACTATGAGAGCTGAATTGTGTTGGGGATATACCTTTGTAAAGTATATGATCGACTACACAAAAAGCTAGCAGTTCAAGGACATCGCGTCTACTGATAAGCGAATATAGTAAATATATTTTACAAGGGAAGGTTCAAATGGCAAACCCTACCTATCATATGCAGGTTTTCGACTGCCGGACTTTATCACCTATTGATGTATCACGAGATAAAGCCAAGCCCAAGATGACGCCAAGATGGACTGATGCGTGGACTGATGCAGGAGATGGCCATGCGGCCGCCTCAACCAGACCCAAGCGGGCGCCTCACGTTGGCCAAAGGAAGGAGCTCTCTCGGCAGTCCATGCGGCCGCCTCAACCAGGCCAAGGCGGGCGCCTCACGCTGACGGGAGGAATTTGATGTCTGCGTTAATTTGAGTATTATTGATTTGGTTTATTTAAATGAAGGACATTTTCGTCTTTGTTTTATTAATTAGTTTTAGGGTTTGTTTTAGGGTTAGAGGTAGTATTTAAACATTCTTTAGGATTGTTGAACGGCAGTTTTTTTATTTGATTAATAAATTCTAGAATTGCTTGAGCATTCTTTTGGGTTAAACCCTAGCAGCCATTGTTGGTTGAATTTGAAGGTGGATTCCTTCTGTTTTGTTGAGGTTTTCCATTAATTGGTGAATCTCTTGTTTGTGTTCCGCTGCGTTTACATCAGTTGGTATCAGAGCGAGGCTCAATCCAGGCAGATGGCAGGCGAAAACGGAAACAACAACGACGCTCTTCTTGCATTCCTTGAACGTATGAACCAAGAAGCACAGAACGAGACCGTCGGCCGTGATTCGCGATGAGCAGCCTGCGGCTCGTCACGCCGATATGGTTAGGCTTTTGGAGGGTTTGCGAGGTTGGTGGTCGCCGAAGGCAACGGGCGGGGTTCGAGCACTGCGGGAAACGAAGGGAACAATCGTTTTTCGTCCAGAGGAGGAGGATTCAGATTCTGAGGGTGAAGATGATTTTATCGCTGCACTGCGGATCGACTCCTAAAATCAAAGCCGATCTACCCTTTTCACAGGGGAGTTAGACATAGAAGAATTTACAGATTGGCTTTCCGAGGTAGAAAAATATTTTGCCTTGATGAATGTTCCGGAAGAGAGGAAGGTGCCATATGTGGCCTACAAACTTCGTGGTGGTGCGTCGGCTTGGTGGGAACAGTTGAATAATCATCGTCGAAGGAATGGTAAGCTACCAATTCGCACATGGCAAAGGATGAAGACGGCGTTAAAACAACGATTCTTGCCCGCGAGATTATGAGCGGTTGATCTATCGAAATTCCTTGATTGCAGGCAAGATAATCGGACAGTCGATCAATACACGCATAAGTTTCATACACTGTCTGCGCGAACTGATTTGGGTGAATCGGAAGGGCAACAAACAGCAAGGTATGTTTCCGGTCTTCGTCCTAGCATTAAAAGTATGGTTAATTTATATCCTGTGCATACACTTGATGGGGCAATTTCTCGTGCCAAAGCTGCGGAGGTTCAAGAAACTGAAATTGTAGCTCCTTCTATTTCTTCATTTAATAAGAGAAATAAGGGACAACCTTCGGGATCTAAATCCCCTATAGTTGTTGAGAAAGAAAAATTTACTGTTGCCAAAAGTGGGGATGATAAACAGGGACCCGTACTAGCTAAGCCGGTAGGGAAAAATACTACCAATCCCAATCCTTATGCTAGGACCTATGGAAATAAATGTTATCGTTGTAATTTGCCTGGACATATTTCTAGTAATTGTCCTAATCGAGGGCAAGTTAATATGGCTGATAAGGACGAGGATGAAGAGGTTAAGGAGTATTGGGAGGATCCGAACACTGATAAGGAGGGGGAAGAACATGGGGCTTTTGTGATTGAGAAGTTAACTTTGACAGCTCCCTCGAATGCAGCTCCTAATAGACATGGAATTTTTCGTACTATTGGGTTGGTAAATGACGAAAGGTTGAATATAATTGTGGATAGCGGGAGTTGTGATAATCTGATTGCTAGGGGAACGGTTGATAAGCTGAAATTGGAGGTCAAGAAGCATCCAAAGCCATATCATGTAGGGTGGATTAATGCTACGGGAAGACTCAAGGTCACTGAACAATGTTTAGTTCCTTTCTCTATTGGTAGATATAAGGATGAAGTTCTCTGTGATGTTGTTGACATGAGTGCTTGCCAATTGTTGCTCGGGAGACCTTGGCATTATGATGTTGATTCTATTCATAATGGACGGACTAATGTGATCAGTTTCGTGAAGGGTGGCATCAAGTTTAATCTCCGCCCTGAGCAAAAAGTGGGTACATGTGCTAGCGAAGGAGGTGGGAAGGGAATTATTTCCTTGTGTGTTCCCAAATATTGTATTTCAGGTACCAATAAAGCTGTGAACATAGTTGCTGTTGCAAGAGGGACTACGAAAAGCACTACAACTCGGGCAAAACCATCAGTCAAAAATAATACTCCGGTACAAGCTGCAAGAAGGCCAAAGAAGGTTTCAACGACCAAGTCTATGCCAATTCCAAGACGTTGTTCTTATTTGGTGCATGATTCGGGGACGAATCTTTTTCAAGTGGGGGTGTATGATGTATCACGAGATAAAGCCAAGCCCAAGATGACGCCAAGATGGACTGATGCGTGGACTGATGCAGGAGATGGCCATGCGGCCGCCTCAACCAGACCCAAGCGGGCGCCTCACGTTGGCCAAAGGAAGGAGCTCTCTCGGCAGTCCATGCGGCCGCCTCAACCAGGCCAAGGCGGGCGCCTCACGCTGACGGGAGGAATTTGATGTCTGCGTTAATTTGAGTATTATTGATTTGGTTTATTTAAATGAAGGACATTTTCGTCTTTGTTTTATTAATTAGTTTTAGGGTTTGTTTTAGGGTTAGAGGTAGTATTTAAACATTCTTTAGGATTGTTGAACGGCAGTTTTTTATTTGATTAATAAATTCTAGAATTGCTTGAGCATTCTTTTGGGTTAAACCCTAGCAGCCATTGTTGGTTGAATTTGAAGGTGGATTCCTTCTGTTTTGTTGAGGTTTTCCATTAATTGGTGAATCTCTTGTTTGTGTTCCGCTGCGTTTACATCACCTATCCTCATGAATTTCCTTCATGTGGGGGATTGTTGGAAAATAGTGTATTTTTGAAGGAAATTATGAATTATTTTCTAAAGGGTAATTTTGTCAAATTACTTAAATGTTTATGAGTTTGTGTTCTACTCCATTTGAACAAGAAATCAAGTGTTTATTTGTCCAAAATGGTTGTTGGATGAATGAGATATGAATGCTCAAAGTAAGTGAATTTGAAAGGGATAAATGGTGCTATCCCACATTGGAAAGGAAATGAAGAAATTCCACATTGGTTAAGATATAAATGCTCAATCCCACACGAATTGAACTTGGTTGAAGCTATAAAATGGAGTTCACAACAATTGAAAAATCACTTGCAACTTCAATCCTCCTCCATTTTCCCATACCTGCATATTGTCATTCTGTTTCTTTGGCCTCCTTGCATCCGTAGTAACAAGAGGTGATTTTTTCCAAGCACGGTTCAGCTCGCCGGGATACTTAGGTGCAAAGTGCCCCTGGTCCGCACGTTCTATCATGGGAGACAGGCACTCGGTGAGGAGACGAATATGTCTTAACGAATATGTCTTAAGGAGACAGTGATTATCATTGGGCTCGTGTAACAACAACGACAATTTTTCTCTTTTGTATTTACAATTTATTTTCTGTATTTTATTATTTCTGTTATTTTTCCTTCTGCAAGTTTGTAACAAAGGTGTTGGTGTACGCTTCAAGCTTCTTGATAAGACTATAAGACTGTGAAAACCACTTTTAATGTAAAGTATGTTCCTGGTACGACTGGGAATTTGCTTTCACTTGGAGTATTGACATCCTGTGAATATAGGTATGTTGGAAGAAGACAAACATGCAAAGTGTACAAAGGAAAGCGCTTGATTCTTCAAGGGAGTAAAGATGCGAGGAATATTCGCTATTTGTAGGGGCAATTCTTGAGTGGAAGATCTTTTTGTGATGACAAAAAGGAGAAGAAGAAGATTGAGAAAAGAGTGCGTTTCCCCGGTGTTAATGAGATTTCAGGAAATTTGGGTCAAGGGGAGATTTGTTGGGAAATTGACCCATATTACTAAAATCCTATTTTGGTTAGGAAAGGGTTACTAATTCTCGTATCAATTAGGAAGAGTAATAGCAATCTCATATCGATTAGAAAGGGGAAAAATGAGTGTGCCTCCCCAATATAAATAGGTTTCACTAGTTATGGTTTTTATATAACTCGAGAGAGTTAGCATATATCTACAATTTAGCGATTGGTGAAGATATTCAAGAGTGTTGAGAGAAAGTGTGTCTCCATTCTCTGGTAATATCGAGAAAATAGTGAATTTTTATTTTGGGTGGAGTAGGCTTTAAGCCGAACCACAGAACATTATGTTTCTTTTCTTTGTTTTGTGTAAGTGTTATCCTTTGTTTCTCTTGTTGCGATTTCTTGTATAGGTGAGCGATCCTAACAAGTGGTTGAAAATGTAGGCGCATTTCCAAAAACAAAATAACATACTTCACATAGCAGTTGACAAGTTAGAGGCATTTAGTCAACGACCAAGGTAGCTTGAAGTTACAAAAATGAATGCCAATCAGAGCTTAAATCAACAGCACATACTGTAAAGAAAATGGTATGGACTCGACACAGCAAAGGAATATTTCAGACATCACAATACTTATACGGCAGCAATGCTATAGAATATTGAAATTGAATGCCCCGTCAAGGCATTGTTCTACGTAAACTGGTGTGAATCGTTTCAAGTTCAGCAAAAACACTATTTATGTTCATTCGTTCTCCTGGTGATTCCATTGAGCAAGCGATTCCAATTTTGAGCATGGAAATCAAGCAGTAATCCTGCACTTGTTTGGTGCTGGTATTACGGTTCATACTTGCCTCTCCATCCTCGCCAGCTGGTTGGAGAAGCATTGGATCAACAATTCCAGCAAGTCCCTCATATATAGCCAACTTTGAAAACTTATGAAGGTTCAAGCTGCCATGGAAGACCTCATCAGTTGGCCTCTTTCCGGTTAACATTTCCAGTACAAGGATTCCATAGCTATATATGTCACCTTCAACTGACACCTCACTTCCCATTCCATACTCTGCATTTCACATGTACAATTTGCTTTGAAAATTGTATGTTCATCCATGCAGTTCAACTAATTCACATTTTTTACTATTTCATCCATTCTTCATCATTACGCCACCTTTACTACACCACCACCACAAGTGGTGTATATTTAGGACAATATCACTCCGTCAATTTTTTACTACACCACCTTTACTACACCACCACCACAAGTGGTGTATATTTTTTACTACACCGCCACCTTCATCCATTCGATCATGTTGATTGATGAAAAAGTGGAAAATGTGAATTAGTTGAATTGCAGGAGTGCGCGTTACAATTTACAAAAGAAACTCGTCAAGTTTTCAATCAACTTTTGTTAAAACATTAAAGCTCCGTCAATTTTTAAACATGATTGCTACAAAATGTGATGGTTGGGAATCGGGTTGCAAAAAATTCAATTGACCTAATAAGAACATACCTGGAGGGGCATAACCAACGGTACCTTTGATTGCAAGAGAGCTTGACCGATCATGAGTTGCTGTAAAGCTGTTGGTCTCTTCCTGAAGTAATCTTGCTAACCCAAAGTCGCCAACATGTGCAATCATTTCATTATCGAGAAGAACATTGCTGGGCTTGAGATCGCAATGCACAACTGGAGTTTGGCATTGATTGTGAAGATAGTCAAGTGCACTCGCAACATCAATAGCAATGTTCATTATCTGATATAGATTCAAGAAATGTCTATTTGGTTCTGGAGCGGAATGTAACCATTCTTCTAGGCTACCATTGACCATTAATTCATACACCACAGCCTTGAAATCATTCCTCTCATTATCGATACCTGAACAAGCACTTAGTACCCGTACAAGATTTCTATGTCTAATGTTCCTTAAAGCCTGGCATTCAGCCATGAAACTCTTCAAAGCTCCATGCCGCTGAAGATTGAGTACCTTTACGGCAATGGCTTTCCCATCTTCGAGAATTCCTTTGTATACAGTTCCAAAATTACCCCTGCCTATCAAATTGGCAGAGTTGAACCCATCTGTGGCACGCACAATACTTTGAAATGAAATTCTCATAAGACTAGAGTACACTGGGATATTTGATGAAGGCTGCTTTCTCTTTCCCTTCTTCCTAAGCCAACAATAAAGTGAAATTCCCATTGCCAAAGTTAGCCCAAGAAGACCAAGAATCATGATAACTATAAGTTTCAAGCTCAAGGTTCGTCTCAAATTCTTAGTCTTTTTGGCAGGGCATAAAGGAAGCTTTAATTCCGGTAGACCGCCACAAAGCTTTCTGTTTCCCTTCACAGAGAATAAGCTAGCGTTCATAAAAGTGCCTTGAATTGGTAGTTCACCCTCAAAGTCATTAAAGGATAAATTCAAGAATCTAAAGTCAAAACTCCCGAAGAAGCTCGGGATTTGACCGGATAAATTGTTTCGAGACAGATCCAATACCTGAAGGCCTCTTAAAGAGCTGAACGATGAAGGAATGTTCCCCTGGAAGGAGTTTTCACCCATAAATAAGTTTTCCATACTCACACAGCTACCAAGTGATGTGGGAATTTCACCAGTTAACATATTATTTGAAATATCTAGTGCTGCTAAATTTTTCAGATTCCCTATTTCCGTTGGAAGAGAACCACTCAGTTGATTTTCAGACAGGTCTAACCACTTGGATAACAAGGTAAGATCAAAAACTTGTTTTGGTATTGTGCTGTTTAAGTTGTTTCTAGAAAGATCCAATGCTAATAAATATTTGCAATTACCCATACTTGAAGGAATAGCGCCCTGAAGGTCATTTCCGTAGGCACGGAATTCCAATAACAGACTCAGATTTCCTACGAAGGGAGAAACATGTCCTGAAAATTTGTTTTTCCCTAAATCCAACTTCCGGAGGTGTTGAAGCTTCCAGGTACCAGGTGGAATGTTGCCTGAAAAATGATTATTCCATAGGATAAGCTGTTCCAAGTTGACTAAATTTCCTATCCCGGTTGGAAGGTTACCTGATATATGATTGTTTCCGAGGTATAAGGCTGAAAGCTTAGTTGAGAGGTTCCCTAGTGATTCAGGCAAGGTGCCTCCAAAATTGTTGGCATCCACAGCCAATACTCTCAAGTCTGTGGCATTGCTCAAAGAGGAGATGAAGCTCAAGTCATTTACTTGTCCACTTCCAAGGTGATTGGAAGCCATAACTAACTTTTCAAGTTTCTGGAGTTTGTAAAACATAGGCATTTTACCTGTAAACTGGTTACTACTGGCTTCGAGAACCCTTAAATTTGAAAGATTAGAAATGGAAATGGGAAATATTCCATGAAAATGGTTTCGGGCAACGTTAAAGTATTCAAGATTTGGGAGTTTGATGTCCATGTCCAAAGGAAGACTACCACGGATTTGATTTACTCCCACGTCAAAACTTGTCAGAAAAGTAAGATTGTAGATTTCGAAAGGGATGACATCCGAAAAGTTGTTTGAGGACAACAACATACGGTTTAGGTTCTTGAGTTGTCCTATGACACTTGGGATGCTCCCAACAAGATTATTGTTGCTTGCTTCAAGTGAACCAAGAGACGATAAGTTTCCTAAAGACAGAGGGATGCCACCTGTCAGATGATTGTTGACAAATGATAGGAACTCGAGTTTTGACAGGGAGCCAATTTCTACAGGAATATTACCTCCCAAGTTGTTGTGACCAAGAGCAACGTTCTTGAGGTTGGTGCAAGCTGATATATTGGCAGGTATGTGACCCGAAAGAGAGTTGTTATGAAGATACAAGATTTCTAGGCGTAGCAAACGATCAAGCTGAGGAGGGATTTCTTTGGTGAAGCTATTATTTGGAAGATTTATGCCCCTCATAAAGCTCATATTTCCTAGATATGGGGATATTGACCCAGTCAACTTCTGATGGGGAATGGATAAGGCAATGACTCTTTGTGACTGATTGTTGCAGGTCACACCACTCCATTGGCAGAAGTGGATGGAATCATTCCAGGAATTCAAGAACCCAAAAGGATCACTGGTTATTTTGGCCCTGAAATCAAGTAATGCTTCCCTGTCCGTGTTGTTCCCAAGCTTTTGAGCACTAACGACTTTGCAAGGAAAAGTGATTATCAATGGAGAAATAAGGAAGAAGAAAAAGAAGATGGGATTCATGTCGAGAAATGACCAGAAGGATTTAATGCAGGTCAGGGTAATCTGGTTTACTATATATCTATGCATTTGGAATAAGTATATTTCCCATATTAAGTAAACTAGACCTTAACCAGCGGAAAAGTACGGACACCATATTTAATAAATTTGCAAGTGACACTACAACAGCAAAAATTCTTTAAAAATCCGAACTAGATTGACTTGATCTTAACTTGTTGTCCAGATCTGTTGGCCGGCAGCGGCAGATAAGAATAACTGAGTGAGACCACTTCAAAAGTTACATTCTAATCAACCCCCACATATATTTAATGGCCACCAGTGACGGACTGGAGTCTTCATTTCAAAATCAACTAATTTAATTTCATACTCACCTCCTATTAGTGTAGAAGTGTAGAATTCAAACTGACTTGGAGATCACACCTATAATGATTCAATTAAATTCAAATAGGCTTAATGGCTATTGATGTACTAAACTGCTCGTACAGGTCCTTTAACTTGTACCCATGACAGGCCTTATATAAAACTTAGCTCAGGTTGTTGGACCTCAAATCTCAATATATGGAACCACCAAATAAAGCAAGCTCACGTTAAGAACAGAACAAAAGTTTAGGCATACCATTTTATAAGACAAAATGCAGGCCTGTCTTTGGTAAAACAAATACTACAAAATATTGAAAGGTAAGTAGTCTATAGTAATGCTCTAATTGAACAAGATAAAATATTGCAGTGTACATTTTAGACAAACATTTGAAGATGAGAACAGAGGGCATATTATGTAAAACTAACATGTCAAGCATATGAAAATTGTCCCAAATAGGTAACTTCAAGATCGCCTTTTTCTCTCTATTTCCCACCCTTATTATTGCTTTGTTAGATAATTGTCGAATGTAATGGCTCGATGTCCTGGCAAAGGGCCCGGCGCCCTCCGAGGCGGGCGCATCATTGATTCTGAGGCGGGTGCCTGGAGGGCCGTGGCCTGGGGCGTGGGCCGAAGGTTTGAGGCGGACGCCTGGGGCAGGTGAGGCGGGCGCCTCAGCGGCAGTTGGTGCGTCCTTGGCTTGTCATTGCCCAGGCAGGCGCCTGGTATAAGTTGGGGCGGGCGCCTCAAGGTGACGGGGGGTTTTGGGCTTGACGGGTTTCTGGTTTATGTAATCTTAGTTGGACAATTGTGTAGGCTTCTCATGAACTTAACTAGAAACTTAACAGAAAAAGATAACGGAGATTGGAAACAAAAGAATTCAAGTCGAGTCTTGTATTTAATACAATCTCCGTAAGAAGTTATTGCCCCGCACAGGTGCTTACGGTTTATATGGCAATCTTCTAGTAAGATAAAACGACTTATAAGTAAATGATAGGAGCACTCCAAATCAAATACTCTAGCGAACAACACAATGTTTGGAACTTTGGACTTTGAAGGATTTAATGCAACAATATGCAATGATTTGGGTATGTTAATCTTATCTCTCTAGAGGGTAAAAGGCTCAGAATGACTGTATGTTATAATTGAAATTCGGAGGGAAACTATTTAAAAGGAGTTAAAGGGTTCATGGCTGTTCACTCCAAGAGGTGCCAAACCTGTTCAGAATCTGCCCACGAGCGCGGCCGCTCTTGCCTTGAGCGCGACCGCGCTGGCATGCCGAGACTAAGCCATGATTTACTTAAAATCAGCGCGGCCGCTCTAGGCTGGAGCGCGACCGCGCTGAAGCCCAGAACTGAAAGGTCACGAAACCTTTTGAGAACAGTTGTGACCCAAAACTAATTTGGATCAGTCCAAGTCAACCCAAGTTAACTTTAACCCTTTATTTAACTTCCGTTAAGTTACAAAATCACTTGTCATTAATTCTCATTCACCCTAAATGGTTTTGAGACATTAAATAAGTTTAATAATCTACAACAAATGTAGAATACATTTTGTAACTAGTTCCGTTAACACATAACGAACTTCCGTTAGAAATCTAGGTCAACGTTAAGTCAAACTTAACTTTTCGTTACCCATTTCCAACAATCCCCCACATGAATGACAATTAATGCATGAATGCAATTTCGTCCAAAGTTCCGGCGAACTGTTATTACATCGGGATAGATAGCTTGTGGCCTTGAATCTTCCCTAGTGAAATATTATCGGATATACTAGCCATTTGGTAGCGAGTCGCTTTGAACCAGTGACTGTCGGGTGTATACCAAGACAATAATACTCACATAATAACAGCTCTAACAATTGTTGTTCTCACGTTTTGTCCATTTTGGCCCTGGACCGTATCTCATTCATAAGCGTTCATTTAGAGGCGGCCTTATTACCTCTCACTTATATAGGTGATTCTCACTATAAGGAGTATCATGCACTACTCCACCCGTAGGTATAGAAATCATTAAAAGTTTTCTCAACTTATCCTCACCACTGCTGCATGTGCTAGTACTTGGACGTTAAGGAATGAGTATTCAACATCTCTAGGTTAATAAACCGAGTTGTTGTTTCCAGTAACTCTACTAGAACTTATAACTTGGTTGTCTCATTGAACCAAGGGCACAGGATCTCCATTTCTCAAGGTTGAGTGTCCGCTATAAGTTCTTTTGTTGTGGGTTTTTAAACCCATTCCCCTTAACAGTTTATACAGTTGATCTTTATTACTACCCTTAGGTAGACGGATCCGAATTTGACTTCACATGGCTAGTTGTGACAGTCGCATTTTGAGATCAATTGTACTATGATAGTGTGTCTAAGACCATTATGTCTAGACTTACCATGACGTTCTACACCTTTTCCTAATTTTTCATTGTCGTCACAATGTCTTAGGTCATGTAGACACAAGCTTATTCCACGAAGGAATATCTTCTAAGACCATTCAACTTACATAGGAATCGTAATCTTTTAATCATAAGTATATTCTTAAGTACACCAAGTACTTATGATTATACTAATCCGGTGATTGATGACAATTACAATTAGACCTTTAGTCTATCTAGAATGATCAGTCCCTTCGAGTGATCAAATTCTTCTATCGGTCAGTTTCTTTAAGTGGTTATTATCTCTGTACCGTTTCGACTTCCCAAAATATTAGTATCTCTAAGTGGTTTGACCTCCTTAGAGTCTACTTTTCAGGAATCTATTTTACAGAGAATACCTCTCAAGAATCTATTTGAATTTTCGAAGTACTTTCTTTTCAAGATAATGGAATTGTGATAGGACTAATCCTTCTGATGTTCTAGAAATCTTTATTTCTAATATGACATCGGCTAATCCCATATCTTTCATGTCAAAGTTCTGCTTTAACATATCTTTGGTATTCATGATCAATTCATGACTACCATTGTTATCCACGTAAGGACAGACTATTAACAAATGATTCAGATGTTCTTTTAATGTATGTACACACATTTGTCACATTCATTAATCTTGAATCCATTTGATAACATAGTTCTATCGAACTTCTTATGCCACTGTTTAGTTGCTTGTTTAGTCCATATGAATACACAAGTAGATCCAACACGGTTGTGCGACATAGAACGCTCTGTTGTGTCATTTTGGATAATCTTGCATGAATCATAATGTCCTTTTGACAACTATCCTGGCTTTCTACTTATCAACAGATCCATAGGCTTTATACTTTCTTTTTAAGAATCCAATTGCAACCTAATGGTTTGCAACTTGGAGGGAGATCTACCAATTCCCAAGTATTATTAAGCATTATGAATTTTTTATCTCACTGTTAATAGCCTCTTTCCAGAACGAACTATCTGGACCAGATAACGCTTCCTTAACAGTTGCTGATTCGTTTTCCAACATAAATGATAGAAAATCAGGACCAAAAGACTTTTCCACTCTTGCCCTTTTACTACGTCTAAGTCCTTCATCCTTAACTTTGAGATGGACCGTTTGTAGTCTAATATTTAAAGGTTTCATCCTTGGCATATCTAGTTTTGCAACCCAACGGTTCGCATAGGAAGATCAACCATCTTCCAAAATAGAATAGGATGCATTTGTCCTTCAACTGTATCTTGGTTTTTCTTCTTATTAAGAAGACCACCACCGTTTCTATAAATTTTCTTATTAAAATTTATGCATTTCCTATCATTTCAAGGAAGTATATTCTCAAAGAATATAACATGTCTTGCTTAAGTATTTCTACTTTAGCCGAATACCCCCACAGTTTAGGTATTTATAAAACAGCTTACGAATACTTCAAATTCGTTAGGAGTTTTTATCATCAAATAACTTCCACATATATGATGATTCATTCTTTTAACTGTTAACAGTTTAACGGTTTACATTAATACTAGAAGTTCATATCAATAGAACTTATGTATTTAGCTTGTACCCCCACACTTGAGGTGTACCTCCACATATCAAATATTTTATGAATGTCCGAATTCATATTTAATATTTTCTTTTATGTGGAGTCATTTAATTGTAATAACCAAGTTATCTACAATGTCTTTCATAGTCATATCTATGTTTAAGTGAGGTCTCTTCAACCATTTTTCCCCGTAAGGAAACTCGTTTGAAGAATACTGCATTTTTCATTTCAAATTTGTTCGTCACAAATCTATATGCAATACTGTTAGTTTGCATATCCAATGGAAACGTAATCCATGGTTTTGGGTCCTATCTTAACCTCTTTAGGTTTAGATATTTCTACCTTTGCTAGGTATACCCACATAAGACGGAACTTATCAATAAGGAGTTCACCATCTCCTTAAAAGTTCTATCTTCCTTTTTTCAATTGATTTTAGTGTGTAAGAAGCATTCGTTTGATAAATAAGTGTCAGCGTCCCAACAATTATTTTTCAAACGGTACTACATACTAACCACCTCTATCACTTCGAAACTCTTAATTGCTAATTAAGATGAATCACAAACCTTATTGTTTACTTAAAACTTTAAGGTTTTACTATTCCAAAAGACGAACTTTTGCATTATCAAATGCAATCATAAATAGAAGTAAAGAACTATCTATTTACTATCTCTGGTTTGAACTGATTTCTACAAAAGAAATCACAATTGATTTGCGAATCAACTTCATCTTAGGTAGTAATTTTAAATTAACTCGTCGACTTAGTGAATTTAAATTTACACGACCTAAATGAACACGCCATAACAATTGGAACACTTCAAACCAAGTAAATAAAATCTGAAATTTTATTCTTCGCATTTAGGCGGATAAACAATTACAATTTAAGGAGTCCTTCAACAAGGTACCCTTTACTAACACAAACAACCACTTTTGGTCAATTCAATCTTATGCCCCTAGGCTAAGTTGATCAAAGTCCAATGGAACATTTCTATCTTCATTCACATTGGCTTGAAGAGGGTTTCCATCTTGGTTGTTGATTCTAGGATGTCGACATTCCCTAGCCATACGCCTGGGTTTGCCGCAATTAAAACAACTACCTTTAACCTTCTTGGTGGTCCTCTTCACTTTCCGGTGTTCTTTCTCTTGTTTCCGGCACTTGTTTCCACCAAGTTCACTTTCGGTCTTTTAGTCACAATACACATAGTATTGTGCATCTCGAGAAAATCCCAAAATTCTCTCGCGGTCTTTATGCCACAACACACCTTGTATTGTGCATAATCCAAGCCACTAAGAATGTAATTGCGACACAAGAAATCACCGTGATTCCATGTATTCAAGTCATTCTTTGCTTTAGATTCATCATCATCGGATATCAATGGTGGATATTCCCAAAGAAAATGCACCAATTTTAATGTTGTCAAATAGACCAACATTTTCTGTTGCCACCTTTTAAAGTTCATCCCGGTAAGAATACCCGGTCTTTCCGCATGTACGAACACATGAGACGGAGGGAGAGCATTAAGAGGTGCAACCCTTGAGGTTGTACGGGAAGGAGGTTTCTTACCATGAACCGGGTGAGACGGTGTAACATTATTGAATGTAGCGTCACCTTGAGAAGGAGGCGTCACATTCCCTTGACTTGATTCTGTGGAGTCTTTCTCGTTTGCCATCTTGAAGATCTTGAAGAAGCGTAAATAACTTCTTACGATTGTTGGACAATTGTGTAGGCTTCTCAAGAACTTAACTAGAAACTTAACAGAAAAAGATAACGGAGATTGGAAACAAAAGAATTCAAGTCGAGTCTTGTATTTAATACAATCTCCGTAAGAAGTTATTGCCCCGCACAGGTGCTTACGGTTTATATGGCAATCTTCTAGTAAGATAAAACGACTTATAAGTAAATGATAGGAGCACTCCAAATCAAATACTCTAGCGAACAACACAATGTTTGGAACTTTGGACTTTGAAGGATTTAATGCAACAATATGCAATGATTTGGGTATGTTAATCTTATCTCTCTAGAGGGTAAAAGGCTCAGAATGACTGTATGTTATAATTGAAATTCGGAGGGAAACTATTTAAAAGGAGTTAAAGGGTTCATGGTACATTCACTCCAAGAGGTGCCAAACACTGTTCGAGAATGCGCCTGAGCGCGGCCGCTCTTGCCTTGAGCGCGACCGCGCTGGCATGCCGAGACTAAGCCATGATTTACTTAAAATCAGCGCGGCCGCTCTAGGCTGGAGCGCGACCGCGCTGAAGCCCAGAACTGAAAGGTCACGAAACCTTTTGAGAACAGTTGTGACCCAAAACTAATTTGGATCAGTCCAAGTCAACCCAAGTTAACTTTAACCCTTTATTTAACTTCCGTTAAGTTACAAAATCACTTGTCATTAATTCTCATTCACCCTAAATGGTTTTGAGACATTAAATAAGTTTAATAATCTACAACAAATGTAGAATACATTTTGTAACTAGTTCCGTTAACACATAACGAACTTCCGTTAGAAATCTAGGTCAACGTTAAGTCAAACTTAACTTTTCGTTACCCATTTCCAACAAGTTGGGCTAGGGTTTGGTTAGTATATATATGCTTTGTAACCCTATGTAAACAAGAGAGATTATTGCACATAATAAAACAGAGGCATAATTCAAAACCCCAATCAATTTTCATCTCTTTTCTCTTTCGATTTCTCAATTGTTTGTGTGTGTTCTTGTTATTGTTTAATTGCTTCCGCTGCGATTGCACAACAATATTCATAACTGGCAAACATACAAATTTCTAGATATTGTTCACGTTTTAAGGCCTCAGAATTTATTTGCCACCATCATGGTATTAAAATGAAATTCAATGAATTATGGACCTTACCCAATCAGAATGAATGGAGGTTCTGATTCTTTAGTTCCCATGAACCTCAATTGTGTTGGGTTTTTTC
The DNA here is from genome assembly GCA_022495995.1 of Adenophora triphylla var. japonica. Taxonomy (NCBI): domain Eukaryota; kingdom Viridiplantae; phylum Streptophyta; class Magnoliopsida; order Asterales; family Campanulaceae; genus Adenophora; species Adenophora triphylla. The sequence goes on from JAFEMH010003370.1 coordinate 163,929, forward strand.
TTTCCTCCTAGTTGATAAAAAGCCCATCTTATTTTATGTTTTTAAAAAACAAAAAGCCCAAAAATATTATTTCCTTTTTCCCTAGTCTTTTAGGGCCTGTTTGGTAAAACTGAAAATTAAGCTCTGAAAATGTAGAGCTGAAATCATTAAGTTGCTGAATTTTGAAGACTTATGTTTGTTTGATAATGACAAATCACTTACATCTGAATTTTCAGAATTTCAATTCAACATTTAAAATATTATATGAATAATATTTATGATTTTATAATAAAATAAATTCATTATTGACATATACATTATTATTATTATTATTATTATTATTATTATTATTATTATTATTATTATTATTATTATTAATAAGTAAATTTTAATCTTATAATATTTAAATATTTTTATTTGTACTTTCTTTATCCCATAATAATATTTATCTTGATTAGTTTGGTAAATATGATCACAAATGTTGACAAATAATAAAAAAAATTATATAATGATACTTTAATAAAATATTATTAAATGTTAATATTAAAAAAATCATATTTTCATACTTGGTCAAATATAATTTGTATGAAAAGAAAAAATATTTCAACAAAAGGAAGTAACAATAAATAAATAAATAAAATATGTTGATGTGTGGATTTGAACTCATTCCTTTTTTTTTCTCATTCTTTCCACCTCTTACCTTGTTAAGCTACTCCTTGCCCACTTAAAATTAATATCCTTTTTTAAGATAATCTTAATTATTTAAGTGATTTAAATTTACCTTACCAAACAAGCTTAATTTTTTAATCTCTTAAAGTATTCCAAATTAAGATCTTAATTTGATTACCAAACAGGCCCTTAGTGAAGGGATTATTAATCCCCTCATTATTAAGGGCCTGTTTGGTAAAACTGAAAATTAAGCTCTGAAAATGTAGAGCTGAAAAATATAGAGCTGAAATTATTAAGTTGCTGAATTTTAAGAGTTCAGTTTGGTTGGTAATGGCAAACCATTTATATCTGAATTTATTTAAAGTTTGAACTTAACATTCAAAAAATTATTTGATAATCTTAATGAGTGTATAATAAAATAAAGTCTTCAACATATACGTCACTATTATTATAATTAGATTATATTTTATAATATTTAAACATTTGTATTAGTACTTTTTTTGACCCATAATAAAATTATCTTGTTAATTATTTTTGATAAATTTGTCTAAACTTTTATATTATTAATCCCCTCATTATTAATTCTGGGTATTAACTGTTTGGTAAATATTTTGGCGTTTGGTAGTATAAGGATTAATATGCATTAATCTCATCTTAATGTTAGTTTTATTGTTAATTTTACAAGTATGCCCCTAACCAGTTTTTATAACAAATTATGTTCAAAATATCAAAACTTACTTCTTGCATTCTTGCTGAAAGAAAATAGTTTCACAATAAACTAACTTTTTGCTAAGCCTTTAATAGAATAAATATATTGATCTTAAAACATCAAAGTATTACATAAAGTTAATAGAGACTACAACAATTAAGTTAGATGAAAAATATATATATTAAAAAAAATATACTTAAATCAATTGAATTTCAAGAAACTTAAATATCCATACTGCAAATATTAAACATTATTGAAACATGAATACATAATATAGATTCTTGAGTTCTAACTACAACCAATATGATGCAACATTCACTTCTCAATCCTCTATGTCTTGCACATGTTCTTCACGATTTTGAGGGAGGAACATTTTACTCAATGCCTCTTAATGGGGAAACGGTAGAATGTTATTCCACGACTCGTCGGAGCTTGCAACGATTCTTGTGAGAGTTGAATCCTACTCAAACCCGTCATGTGAGAGGATATGGTCGATGTTGAAATGCATCGTTTTCCATTTCTTCATTCCACTTGAGCCTTCTTCCATTAATGAAACCTTTCATACCTACGATAGCATAAACCGCACAATTTTTACGCAAAAAGAAGACCAAACAAGTATGAATAAAAATTTGGCAGAAGAAGAGGCCAAATAAGCATGACAACAACTCATTTCTCCACACAAACAATTAATCAAACACCTGGTATGCATAGTCACAGTAGTTTAAACGCATAATTAGAAAATCTTATTTAATAGTTTAGCATCTCACAATTAAAGAAGTTGTTTGATCTTAAATCAATATTGTATACTTAAATTAAACGTAAATTGCATCAATCAAAGGGCTCCTAGTACCAGTACATAACACCATTAACAACACACAAGCAAGAACCTTTGTTGGAAATACAATGAATCTTGGGAGTAAAAATTAAACGATATAATCCACTTGGGAGACAGAAAACTCAGAAGAAGAGGAGAACTCAAATGCAGAAGACGAACAACTCACTTGTGAGTAATCACTATATTGGAACATGGACAAGGCAATTTGGCTGAAGAGGCTAGGAATTGAAGACTTAGATTTAGTACTGACGTTTAATTTTCAACCAACCAGGGTATAGCTCGGATTATTAATCCCTCTCACATTTATCCTGTGTTAAGACGGGAAGCAAACGACCCCTTAGGGTTTTGTTTAATAATTGGTTTTAGTCATGAGTTTTATTTTCACGGAACGGCAAGAAAGAAAAAGGCAGCGCAAGGAAAAAACAGCAGTTTTCGTCATTCTCTGTGCAGCAGTCTTCAGTTCGTGATTCCGGGTTCGTTAGCCATCCGATCGGACTGATTTTTCTTCCAGAATACTTGTAAGAGACAGAGCTTCGATTCCAACCATTCCGATCAAGTTTTCAGGTCTCCAGTCAGGTGATATTCTGATTCAAAGTTGCTGCAGAGTTTTTTAATAGTTGCTGGGCTGTTTTTGATATTTTGCTTTAGATTGAGATTGTTGTTCTCGATCTTTGTTGGTTGTGCTATCTCTCTTGTACCGAACCGTTTTTACGTAGTAGTGGATTTTCCGAACTCGGTCCCGTGGTTTTTACTTCTCGGTTTGAGAAGGTTTTCCACGTTAAAATTCTCGGTGTTGATCTTGTTGCTTGACTGATTGTTTATCGTTCTATATTGCGTTGTTATTGCGTTGTTGGTATTTGTTGCTCCTACTCGGTTTACACAAATGGAGAAAGTGTATTCCGCATTGTTACTTTCTCATCAAAGTGGTATCAGAGCCTTTGGTTTTGTGGTTTATTGACTTGTGTTGAACGATGGAGGTTAATACTAGTAGAATGATTAACTTGAATGGTTCAAATTATCAGTTGTGAAAATCAAAGATGGAGGATCTTCTTTATGTGAAGGGTTTTCACCAACCTGTTTTTTGTTCAGAAAAACCAAAGGGTAAAAGTGATGATGATTGGGCTTTGTTGCTGCGACAAGTTTGTAGGTATATCAGACAGTGGGTAGATGATAATGTGTTGAACCATGTCAGTACAGATACACATGCCCGTACTTTGTGGACTAAGCTTGAACAGTTGTATGCCCAGAAGACTAAAAATAGTAAATTATTTTTGATGAAACAATTGATTGGTTTGAGGTACAGAGATGGGACTGCGATGACAGATCACTTGAATACTTTTCAGGGAGTTATGAATCAGCTATCAGAGATGGGTATAAAGTTTGATGAAGAGATAAAAGGTTTATGGCTTCTTGGTACGTTACCAGATTCATGGGAGACTTTTAGATCTTCTTTGTCAAACTCTGCACCTGATGGTATTATTTCTATGGAAATTGCTAAAGGTAGTGTTCTAAATGAAGAGTTGCGAAGGAAATCGCAGGTTCCAGTTCACAGTCAGATGCCTTAGTTATTAAAGACAGGGGAAGAAATAGACACCGAGGTCAGAACAACAACAGAGGCAATAGCAGAGATCATTCGAAAAACAGAAGCAAGTCAAGGGGTAGATATGCAGATAAAGAGTGTGATCATTGTGGTAAGAAAGGGCATATTAAGAGGTTTTGCTTTCAGTTGAAAAAGGAGAATAGGAAGCTCAGAGACAGAGATGGTAAGAAAGATGATAATAATGATGGAGATCGAGTTGCTGCAGCCATTGAAGATTTTCTTCTTGTCTATGATGATGAGAGCATTAATTTCATAGGCAGTGAGGTAAGTTTGGTAATAGACAGTGGTGCTTCTATTCATGCCATATCTCATTTAGATTTCTTTACATCCTACACACCCGATGAGTATGGGTCTGTTAAGATGGGAAACGGTAATTTGGCAAAAATTATTGGGATTGGTAATGTTTGCCTTGAAACGGAAGTTGGCATGAAACTAGTTCTCAGGGATGTGAGGCATGTTTCGGATCTTCGTCTGAATTTGTTATCTGCAGGTAGACTCGATGATGATGGTTTTTGCAATATTTTTTGGTTGTGGGCAATGGAAGCTTACCAGAGGTTCTATGGTTGTGGCAAAAGGTAAGAAGCATTCTACCTTATATTCCATACAAGCAAAAGTATGAAAAAACAGTATTAATGTTGCAGAGTCCGAGATTGCTGTTGAGCTTTGGCATAAGCGACTTAGCCTTATGAGTGAAAAGGGAATGGAAAAATTGGCTAAAAAGAATCTTCTTTCTGGGGTGAAAAATATGCAATTGAAGAGATGTTCTCATTGCTTAGCAGGTAAACAGAACAGAGTTTCTTTTAAGAGTCGCCCTCCTTCTAGAAAGTGTAATTTACTTGATCTTGTATACTCTGATGTGTGTGGTCCGATGAAAACTAGAACACTTGGTGGTTCTCTTTATTTTGTGACTTTCATTGATGATCACTCTAGAAAGTTGTGGGTTTGTACCTTAAGTACTAAAGATCAAGTGTTTGATGTGTTTAAAGAATTTCATGCTTCTGTTGAGAGAGAAACAGGGAGAAAGCCTAAATGTATCCGCACAGATAATGGGAGTGAGTATTTAGGTCCGTTCCATAGATACTGCAAGCAGCAAGGTATTCGGCATCAAAAGACACCTCCGAAGACACCGCAGTTGAATGGTATTGCAGAAAGAATGAACAGGACACTAGTGGAAAGGGTCAGGTGTTTACTTTCTCATGCAGGGCTTCCAAGAACTTTTTGGGGTGAGGCTTTGAGTACAGTTGTTCATGTACTGAATAAGTCACCTTGTGTTCCGCTGAATTTTGATGTACCAGAAAAGGTTTGGACAGGTAAAGATGTATCATATGATCATTTGCGTGTTTTTGGGTGTAAGACATTTGTGCATATATCTAAGGATGAACGGTCCAAGCTTGATATGAAGACACGTCAATGCATTTTTGTGGGCTATGGTTTTGATGATTTTGGCTACAAGCTTTATGATCCGTTTGCAAAGAAGATTATAAGAAGCAGAGATGTAATTTTTATGAAAGATCAGACTATAGCAGACATTGATAAAGCAGAGGTGTCACATGACAGCGGTGATTTAATTGATTGGGATCCGGTTCCTTTGGAAGCAGTACCAGAGCAGGTTGAGAATGATTTTCAGGATCATATACAGGATACAGATGAAGCTAAGACTCCTATGCAGATTGATGATCAGCAGCAGCCACAGCAGGAAGAGCAGCAGCATCCAGAGCCGCAGCCAATTGAAGTCCTACCTGCAGCTGAAGTTATTCCTCCTAGAAGGTCCAATAGAGATCGACAACCTTCTAGCAGGTACCATGTTACTGATTATGTGTTATTGACTGATGGGGGAGAACCTGAGTGTTATCAGGAGGCTATAAGACATGGGGACAAAGATAAATGGGAGCATGCCATGCAAGAAGAGATGAAATCTTTGCATGACAATCACACTTTTGAGCTAGTAAAGTTACCTAAGGGTAAGAGAGCACTCAAAAACAAATGGGTATACAGGTTGATGACTAAAGAAAATAGTTTGCATCCAAGGTACAAGGCAAGATTGGTTGTGAAGGGTTTCAGTCAGAAAGAAGGGGTAGATTTCGGGGAAATTTTTCACCTGTTGTGAAGATGTCATCTATTCGAGTTGTTCTTGGTTTAGCTGCTAGTATGGACTTGGAGATTGAACAGTTAGATGTGAAGAGCGCTTTTCTACATGGAGATTTAGAGGAAGAAATTTTCATGGAGCAGCCAGAGGGTTTTAAAGTAAAGGGAAAAGAAAACCTAGTCTGCAAGTTGAAGAAAAGCTTATATGGATTGAAACAGGCTCCAAGACAGTGGTACAAGAAGTTCGAGTCATTCATGGGGACGCACAAATATACCAGGACAGCTTCTGACCCTTGTGTTTTTTGTCAAGAAATTTCCTGATAATGATTTTATAATTTTACTGTTATATGTTGATGACATGTTGCTTGTTGGTCAGGATATCAAGAAAATTGACCAGTTGAAGAAGGAGCTTAATAAGTCTTTTGACATGAAGGATTTGGGTCCAGCAAAACAAATCCTTGGCATGAGAATTAGTCGAGATAGAAAGGAAAAGAAGTTGTGGTTATCTCAAGAGAGGTATATTGAGAAAGTGCTTGAAAGGTTCAAGATGGATAAGGCCAAGCCCGTTGGTACTCCGCTTGCTAGTCACTTCAAGTTGAATTCAGAGTAGTGTCCCTCAAGTGCTGAACAAAAATGGGAAATGGAACGGGTTCCGTATGCTTCAGCAGTTGGTAGTTTGATGTATGTAATGGTATGTATAAGGCCAGATTTAGCTCATGCAGTTGGTATTGTTAGCCGATTTCGCACTAATCCTGATAGAGAACATTGGGCAGTAGTAAAGTGGATTTTCAGGTATCTTAGAGACACTTTCAAGTTGTGTATTTGTTATGGAGATGGCAAGCCAGTTTTAGAAGCTTTCACAGAATCAGATATGGCTAGTGATTCAGATACAAGGAAGTCTATATCGAGGTACTTGGTCACATTTGCAGGGGGAGCAGTGGCATGGCAGTCAAGGTTCCAGAAGTGTGTTTCACTATCTACCACGGAAGCAGAGTTTATTGCAACAACGGAAGCTTCGAAAGAGATGTTGTGGATGAAGCGGTTTACTCAAGAAATTGGGTGTATGCAAGAGAGGTATGTGGTATTTTGTGATAGTCAAAGTGCTATTCACCTAGCTAAAAATTCTAGCTTTCATTCAAAGTCGAAGCATATTGATGTTCGATATCATTGGATTCGTGATACTCTGGAATCGAAGTAGCTACACCTTGAAAAGGTTCATACGGACTGGAATGAGTCCGACATGATGACTAAAAGTTTGCCAAAGAAGAAGCATGATACCTGCTGCGAGATCGCAGGTATGATGGGATTCTCGACATAATCAACATTGTCAGGAGGGGGAGTTTATTGAGTTTTTTCTTCCCTCCTAGTTGATTAAAAAGCCCATCTTATTTTATATTTTTAAATAACAAAAAGCCCAAAAATATTGTTTCCTTTTTTCCTAGTCTTTTAGGGTTTTAATAATTGGTTTTAGCGTGAGTTTTATTTTCACAGAACGGCAAGAAAGAAAAAGCCAGCGCAAGAAAAAAATAGCAGTTTTCGTCATTCTCTGCGCAGCAGTCTTCAGTTCGTGATTCCGGGTTCGTTAGCCATCCGATCGAACTGATTTTTCTTCCAGAATTTTGTAAGAGACAGAGCTTCGATTCCAACCATTCCGATAAAGTTTTTAGGTCTCCAGTCAGGTGATATTCTGATTCAAAGTTGCTGCAGAGTTTCTTAATAGTTGCTGGGTTGTTTTTGATATTTTGCTTTAGATTGAGATTGTTGTTCTCGATCTTTGTTGGTTGTGCTATCTCTCTTGTACCGAACCATTTTTACGTAGTAGTGGATTTTCTGGACTCAGTCCCGTGGTTTTTACTTCTCGGGTTGATAAGGTTTTCCACGTTAAAATTCTCGGTGTTGATCTTGTTGCTTGACTGATAATTTATCATTCTATATTGCGTTGTTATTGCGTTGTTGGTATTTGTTGCTCCTACTAGGTTTACACAAGTGGAGAAAGTGTATTCTGCATTGTTACTTTCTCATCAAACTGTTGTCAGGAAATTGTTGCGTATCACTTGCAGGCTGCAACTCAGCAAGGGCACTAGTTATATCCCTGCGCACTCCCGCTGATTCATTCGAGCAAGCAACTCCAATTTTGAGAATGGGAACCAAGAACTCCAACTTTTTCACTTCCGCGACTAGCATTCTCTACTAATTAGAGAAGCACAGGATCAACAATTACAAGTCCTTCAGAAAAAGCCAACTTTGCAAAGTTATGAAGGTTCAAACCGCCATGAAATATACCATCAATTGGTCTCTTTCCGGTAAACATCACCAAAACAAGGATGCCATAGCTATATAAGTCACCATAAATTGAAACCTCACTTCCCATTCCATATTCTACAATCCTCATAAGAAAAAATACAAATATATATATATATATATATATATATATATATATATATATATATATATATATATATATATATATATATATATATATATATATATATATATTCTTCAAAACTAAAAGAAAGAAGTTTGCACTAGTCGCTAGTTTGGATTGCTTGAGCAGAAAAGAAAAATGTGCATGATATAAACCCGTTTTGGTCAATTTTTTGTATGCTTTGAAATTGAAATTTCGGTGGAATGATTTTGGGCACAAATGGAATATAAAAATGAGAAAATTCAAGATTCTACGCCAAGATGTAACGAGGAAATCCCTTGATCAATTGATCTCCGGCACAAAATCTCGGGAGGCTTTAGGAAAAGCCTACGTTAACCAAAAATATGTTTATAAATTTTTGTTGTGTGAGTACAGAGTGGAAGTATAGTGAGAGTTGCAAAGTTTCCGTCCATGGCTCCTATCCCTAGCTCTCTTTTTATACCCCCAACACGATAAAGGTATTAAACGTGTAACCATAAATCCCTAAAAATTCGGATCAGGTTGCTGGAGATAAGGGATGGTTGTCATGATTTTCTCTTTCATTAGAAATGCATTTGAAATGTGTGAGACTTGGTCTTTGATCTTTGCGTAATAATGATCCCCTGAAAAATAGGAACGGCCAAACCTGTATAAGAAGGATTGAACCTGCATCTTCAAGTTGTTGGGAACAAGGTGTCATGTTAAAGATGCTAAAGGACCATATGAGCCAAGATGACAATGCAGTACTAAGTAAAATTCTACCCCAAACAATTGCCCCCAAAAATTTTGGATTTTCCAAGTGGAACCTGAAAAACCTAATATTTTGCCAAATGCCGCTTCACTACCATGTGCTGGTTTAGACAGTTATTCGAGGAGTTGAAGAGTTGTAACGGGCCTAGAGTTTAAAACCGTTTGAATATCTTTTGTACGGTTTAAAAGGGAAACAAATCCTTCCAAATCTCTATCAAACTTTGGCATTCCTTACAGATTGCAAGTCAATCTGTATTGTCTTCTGAAGATCCCCTCAGTAAGTATTCTTCTCAGAAAACATTAATTTGTCCGAAGAGTTCATTCATATTCCATACTAATGTATTTCATCTTTGCAGCGACTCGCTCTAAATCTGGGTTTGCAGTAAGTGATATCGTGGCTAAGTATAAGATGAAGAATAAAGGAAATCAGCCTCTAATGCCTGAGACGGATAACAAGGCAAAAAGAAAGAGAAGTGACCAAGATATGGTCGTAGAGAAGGAAACACCGAGTTAAGAAGTTTTAGAGATTCAGGTAATGGGTTATTTTGATTTTTATTGAAATATCCTTCCATGATTTGATCAATACTGTTATTTTTGATGATAGGATGTGACAATTGCCAAGATGATGTCTAAGGAAATCAGGATGTGGAAAGTAAAGGTTGACACTCTAGACATGGATAGGGCTGAATACAAGGAAGATCTAAAGTCATCTTTCAAGATATTGGAAGAAAAGAGAGAAGAAGTTAAGGCTAAGGATGAGGAGATTTCAAAATGGGTAGTCAGACTTGCCAATGCTGGTAGGAGACATGCGAAGGAGATGGAGACGCTTCATGATGACATGGTGACCGAGGCTGCAAAATTAGTCTTTGAGGCTAGGATCGAGATGATTAAGGAGTACCAGGCAGGGGAACACACAAACTGGAATCTAGAAGAAGAATATGCAGCTCTACAAAGGATTATTAGTGAAAAAACGGGTGAGGTAGCCTCCAAGGCAAAAAATGCAGATGGAACCGAGCAGGTTGAAGATGCTCAAGATAGTAACACCGAATGAGAATCTTAGATTAGATGTTTTCTTTCTTAAAAACAATTAATTTGGTTTATATGAGGTTGTGTCCTCATAACAATTTTTGGTTTGTAATTTTTGGTATGCCTTTTTTGGTATTTGGTTTTGTCATTTTAGTGACAATATTTTTGATATCTTAGCAGGTAAGCAGTTTGATCCAGTAACTCTTTTGATCGTATGAAAACACTGAATGTGTTTAACTTCTTGAACTTTGTGAGTAACATGAAAATGTTACAACCTTTAGAAATTTGTTTCACACTGTGTGAAATACGTGCGTCCAGGCGAGGTTTCGATAACCAATTGTACTAAAGAAAAGATGCATAATCTTTTAAGCACTTTAGAAGGTGTCTACCTTAAACTTCAGGTCATGAAATAGTCTGATCGTAATAAGTCATCTTCATTCTTTAGAAACAAATAGGGTTGTTATTTTGTCTTACATATTGAACATGTAACTTGTGAAGAACCTTGCAAAACAAATATATGTTAGGGTTGGATGTTAGCTTAGCTAACACCCCTCTGATGCTTAAGTTAGTATTGTTTCTTAAAGAGATAATAAAAAAGGAAAAACATAAAAATAAATTATTCAACAATGCTTACCTGAATTGGACTGGATTTTAACATGTTTAGACTTACATGAAGTAATGTTTTAGATGAATGGCATTCCATCTTCTTGGGATTCTCGTACCGTCTGGACTTGCTAACCAATATGCTCCTTTTCCTGCTTCAGCATCTATAAGATATGGTCCGTCCCACTTAGCAGCTAGCTTCCCAGCAATTAACTCCCTAGTGTTTTGGAAGACCTTTCTGAGAACCAAGTCTCCAACTTGAAATCTTCTTACTCGAACATTTTTATTGTAAGGTCTAGCTATCCTTTGTTGATAAGCTGCTATCCTAATCTTAGAAATATCTCTTAATTCATCCACAGTGTCCAAGTCTTATGTCAAAGCTTGTTGGTTGCTATCTGGAGTCGTGAGACCATATCTGGCGGTTGGTACTACAACTTCAACAAGTATTACTTGTTCTGTCCCAAATACCAGTGAGTGAGTATGGCCTGTTCCATTCTTAGGAGTCGTCCTATCTGCCCAAAGTACAAAAGGTAATTCCTCAGCCCATCTTCCTTTCTTTTGATCAAGACGTTTCTTCAAGTTGTTAATAATCAGCTTGTTGCTTGACTCAGCTTGTCCATTTGCTTGAGGGTGGACTGGAGTTGACATTATCAGCTTTATTCCCCATCTTGCACAGAAGTCCTTGGTTTTCTTGCTAATGAATTGTGATCCATTGTCACAGATAATTTCTGATGGAATCCCAAACCTGCTCAGGATGTTTCTTTTTAAGAAAGAAATAACTTCTTTATCTCTGATTTGAACATATGATTCAGCTTCAATCCATTTTGAAAAATAGTCTGTCATTGCCAACATGAATACTTTGCCCCCAGGACCTTTTGATAACTTTCCTACAATGTCCATCCCCCACTGCATGAAAGGCTAAGAGGACAATATAGGGTACATAGGTTCTGCAGGTTGATGTAAAATATTGCTATGCCTTTGACAAGAATCGCACTTTTGAACATATATTGCAGTGTCTTGTCTTATAGTTGGCCAATAATATCCTGATCTCAGAGCCTTAGATGATAGCGATCTGCCCCCAGAATGATTCCCACATTCGCCATCATGCAATTCTTTTAAGATGACAGTAATTTGATCAGGTTCTACGCATCTCATATACAGACCTGAATATGACTTACTGAAGAGTGCTCCCTCAATTAGAGTAAACCTAGATGCCTTCATTCTGAAAGCCCCTGCTGCATTAGGATCCTAAGGAACTGTATTATTGGTCAGGTACTCATGATAGGGTTGAGTCCAGGATGCTTCTTGATTGTTATCCTTTGATGTCGTTGCTGGATCATCAATCTATATGCAATCTTCAGGCTGCTCTATAGCTAGATATTTGACGTAAATAATAGGGATTCTATTGCTTATCATTGCTTTACACGATGACCCTAGATTAGCCAATGCGTTCGCTTCTGTATTTTCCTCCCTGGGCACTTGTTCAAAGGTGAAAGTTGTGAAGTGACTTGCAGGAATCTTTATATGTTGAAGATATACAGTCATTTTTGAATTTTTAGCTGCGTAAGATCCATTGAAATGGTTAGCCAGTAATAGGGAATCACTATAAACATTAATATGTTTAACATTTAAATCTAAAGCAGTTGTTAAACCCATAATAAGGGCCTCGTATTCGGCCTCATTGTTTATTGTATGAAATTCACATGACACAGCTTGAGAAAAAATATCACCTTATGGGGATCTTAGTACTATGCCCAAACCTGTTCCTTTCATATTTAATGCACCATCCGTGTACAAAGTCCAACATGTTGGGTGTATATCACCTTCAAGTTTTTTACCTCCAGTTCTACTTCAGGTTGTAAGTTGGGGCTAAAGTCAGCTATGAAGTCAGCTAAAGACTGGGATTTGATAGCAGTCCTGGGCTCGTACTGGATGTCGTATGTACTAAGCTGTATAGACCATTTTGCCATCCTTCCTGATAATTCTGGTTTTCTCATAACATTTCTGATGGGAAAATTAGTTTTAACAGATAGAGGGTGTGTTTCAAAATAGTGGCGTAATTTAATTGAAGTAGTTATTAATGCAAGAACAAGTTTTTCAAGATGTGTGTACCTGGTTTCAGCGTCTAGGAGGGACTTACTTATATAATAGACAGGATGTTGTTCACCTTGTAATTCTCTTACCAGGACGGTACTAACGGCAGTTTTTGAGACAGCAAGATATACAAGGAGTGGTTCACCTTGCTCTGGTTTAGATAATAGTGGTGGTGCTGAAAGGTATTCTTTGAGTTAGATGAATGCTTCTTCATGCTCCTCGGACTATTGGAATTTCTTGTTCTTTCTCAAGACATCATAGAACAACCTGCATCTGTCAGAAGACTTGGATATGAACCTGTAAGGGCTGCTACTCGAGCGGTCAGCCTCTGCACATCTTTGACTATCTTTGGTGATTCCAGGCTAAGAATTGCTTTAATCTGCTCCGGGCTAGCTTCAATACCCCTCTTGTCACCATGTAACCTAAGAACTTCCCAGCTCGAACTCCAAAGTTACATTTTGCTGGATTTAACTTCATATTGAAAGCTTCTAAGATGTCAAAAGCTTCTTCAAGATGCTGCACGTGATCTTCAATATTCTTTGACTTGACCACCATGTCATCTATATAAACTTCCATAGTTTTTCCCACCTTGTCTTTGAACATCTTGTTGACTAGTCGTTGATAAGTTGCCCCTGCGTTCTTCAAACCAAACGGCATTGCTATGTAGCAATATATTCCTTCCGGAGTCATAAAGGTTGTATCTTCTTGATCTGAAGGCTCCATCTGAATCTGTTGGAATCCTGAAGATGCGTCCATAAAGGTCAAAATATCATGTCCAGCCGTGAAATTGACTAATGAGTCAATATGTGGTAAGGGAAAAGGATCTCTAGGGCACACCTTGTTCAAGTCTTTATAGCCAACGTAGGCACGCCACTTGTCGTTCTTCTTTTCCACCACCACTACATTAGCTAGCCATCTTGGGTAATTAAATTTTTAATCATCTTCGACTTCAACAGTCTGTCCACATCTTCTTTGATAATTTGATTGCGTTAATGAGCAAATTTTCTTCTTTTCTGATGGACAGGCTTAACAGTGGGATCAATTTTCAACTTGTGAGTGATTACATCTTTGCTTATTCCTCTCATATCTTCTTGCTTCCAAGCAAAGCACGTGAATCTGCTCTTCAAAAATTCTATTAACTCTTCCTCTACATCTTGAGGAATATCTGTTCCAATTAGCACCTTCTTTTCTGGATCAAAGATGTCAACGGGTACAGCTTTAACTTCATGTTCCACAGCTTCTAGAACATCTCTGACCTTCTTCTTTAATTGATATGCTTGACGAGGATGAGTAGAAGCTTTCATGGACGTCTTATAACATTCCTTAGAGACCTGCTGGTCACCTTTAAGTTTGATTACTCCCCAAGGCGTGGGCAGCTTAACACATTGGTGATATGTAGACGGGATGGCTCTCATATTGTGTATCCAAGGCATGCCTAGAATGACATTGTGAGAAGATGGGCAGTCTATAATACAGAACCTTTCCATAGAGTTGACACCTTCCACATATATGGGCAACTTGATTTCCCCGACCGTTTGCTTGGTCTCACCACTGAATCTAATTAATACAGAAGAATTCTTTATGATTTCAGAATCTGGAATATCCATTTCCTTCAAGGTGTTGAGCATCATCAGGTTGACAGATCTTCCATTGTCAACAAGAATCTTCTTCACCATGCAATTTGCAATTTGCAAGGTGACAACAAGACCGTCATGATGGGGACCCGTGATTTCTGCCTCGTCATCTTCATCAAAGGTTATCTGCGGATCTTCACATCTTAAAGAACATTGACTGCTGTATTCAATTTGTCTTCTTTTGATTCCTTGGCATGACGTTTTGCTGCTGAATAAGTTATACCGCAAATTTCTGAGCCTCCAGAGATGACAGATGGCTGATCTCCTTACGAAGGGCAATACAGTTTTCTGTAGTATGGCCAAAGTCCTCATTGTACGCACACCATTTTGACTTATCCTTCCAAGCTATTGGTTTTTCATTTTTCCTGGGCCATCTTGCTTTTTTGCCCAAGTTGTCCATTGCACATAATAGTTCTGCAATATTGACAGAAAAACAATAGTCATCAATTTTTGAAAATTCAGAATCGTCATTATCTATAGCATCTTCAATAGAATTAATTTTAAGATCTTCAGATTTGGTGTAAGGTTTTCCCCTATTATGCTTATGATGGGAGGATTCTGCCTTCCTGACAGTGCTTTCATAAACAGGAGTCTCTTTAGCATTTCTCTCGGATCAGCCTGTCTTCTTCAAGACGTATGAATTGAATGGCTCTTGTTCTGACATCTTCAAGTTTCTAGCATGGGTTTTGACTAGGTCTTCATAATATGTGTTTTTGACAAATTTCAACAATTAAATTTATCTATCAAGGATGTTTGGGCACAAATGGAATATAGTTTCTATATCAAGATGAACATGATTATGTAACGAGGAAAGCCCTTGAACAAACGTTCTCCGGCATAAAACCTCGGGAGGTTTTAGGAAAAACCTACCTCAACCAATATTGTTTATTGAAGTTTGAGTTTTGGATACAAAGTGCAGAGTAACAGTGTGTAAGAGTGATGGCTAGGATGTTGGTGTAATGCCCTAGGCTATAGTTATGTTTAACTTGAACCGTTATGTATCATCTTTATCATTTATTATAGAGCATGTTTATTTGGTTCATTATATGTTTTGCATGTTTATTATATTGAAATGCGTCCCTAGTTGTTGTGAACAACTAGTATAAGTTGGTAATGGATAAATCATAGAGATGATTATATGCATGGAGATGCACATTACACTTATGGATACTTGCTAGAGAACAAGTATTGGACATGACCTACTTATGAGATTTATGACATGGTCTGTTGTCATGATTAAATCTCATGATAGTCGTGTTATTGAATCCTTTGTACCTGAGATTATCATCATCTTCCACATGATGAAGATCGTGTTTGATATAGTCTAACACTATCTTTAAACGGATAGCAATAAGGGCTATGTTAGCATGATTGGATTCATGTAGGGAAGAATGATAAGTCAAGATGGAATTTGTCCCTCTTATGAAGAGAGATGTTTGCTTGGGCCCCTCGATGAATAGTGTTGATGGAATGTGTGGCCACGCACAAGTGATTTGATAGAGATCAAATGCATTTGGATCATCAACATATTCGGAATCAAGAAAGCATTGAACGGAATGAGTTGACATAGACCATGACTCATGCTCATTTGGACATCATGGACAAAGGGATTGTGACATTTGATTATCAAGGAATCAATCTTTGATGTTATATTTAATTGGGTGGACATAATGATTTACTAGAAATCACTTATGTCTTGTGAGGTTGATGTTTCAACTTACTACCAACATAAAATATAATTCCTAAAGGGTCATACATAAAAGAATGGATTGAAAATGGTTAAAAGGGTGATTTATGGGCTCAAGGGATGACTAGTCCCCTCTGGCACGACTCGTGCCCTCTTGGCCCAAGTCGTGCCTTAAGAGGGGACAATAGAATCAGAGGCTAGTCTAATGGGGGCGACTCGTGCCCTGTGGGACGAGTCGTGCTCACGACTCGTGCCCTCAGGCACGACTCATGCCCCGTTGATTTGACAAGCTAATTTTCTGGCACGGTTGGTAGCACGACATGTTTTTCCATAAGGCACGAGTCTTGCCCCTAGGGACGAGTCGTGCCAGCGGGTAAAAACTGTCCGTACGCTTATTCCTTGGGCAGAAAGGATTTGGTTTTTGGCAAGAGTTTTATACCTAATAGGATTAGGGTTTATATATGATATAAATATAAACCTCTTGCAGCCATAATTCACAAGTAATTTTTGGGGTTTATGTAACACAAAATTGAGATCTAGATTTAGAATCAAAGATCAAACACTTTTAGCCATTGATTACTGAAAATCGTTTTCAATAATCGGGATCATCTAGCAATCAATCAAGAAGCGTTCTTGGTCCATTCGAGTGTGGATTACCGATAGAGGGTGATAAGTTAATCACCAAAAGCTTGAAGCCTTCGATCGTAGATTCATCACAAGGTAAAGAACAAAAGGAGAAGATCAAAAACTACATCAACTATTTTGAGATTCGTTTTTTGATTCGATTTTCAGATTCGAATTCAAGCTAAACATAATCGCATTCAAGGTACGTAAAATCTAATTTATATATATTTCTAATCTCTTCATGCTAGACGGATCATAGGGCTAGGGTTTTGAAGTTATTTCTAAGTTCTTCCGCTGCGTTTGTAACCCCAAAACCTAACATAGGAGTGCGTGTGTATACATGTGTTGCCTCTTCCTCTTTAAATACTAAGAAAAGATAACGGAAATAACAAAATTCAAAACTGTTCCTAATATTTCGCCTTGAATTGCGGCCAGGATGTTAATGCGGATCATGATGGACGTTATAGAGTAACAAATGTGAACTTGGTCTTCACATGAAGTCGTGGTAGAGTAGAATCAGCGTAGACTAGGTCTTATTTTATGCATAACTTTATCCCTGAAAAGTAGGAAGAAAATAACAAACTGCTGCAAGACGTTAGTTCATGGCGTAATTTCAAGATGTAAGACGTAAGGCATAATTCAAGACGTAAGGCGTTCAAGACGTAAGGCGTTCAAGACGTCAAGTGACATGTTGTCAAGTCAACATGGTGAGTCAAGATGCAAGACGTCAGTGGAAGGTGTCAATCCAGGATGATCTAGAGCATTAATCCAATCCAAGGTGTTAATCCAAGACGATCCAAGCTGTTGTCATGCAGCTGAAATTTTCACCCCAAGCAATATGGTGCGTCCTTCTTGAAATCCATCCTGAATGCTTCAGTTATAGTTGACATGTCCAGGTTTGGTATGTCCACTGCTTCTTTGTTGAACCTGCTCAAATAATCTTTAAGAGTTTCTTCAGGTTGCTGAGCTATCCGATATAAATCACTAGTAAGTTTTTCAAATACCATATTACAAGAAAATTGATTAGTGAACATACCAATTAATTGTGCATAAGATCCAATAGAACCCAAAGGTTGGTTTATGAGCCATCTTAAGGATGCTCCTGTTTATGTTGATCCAAAGCGTCTGCATAAACAGGCTTCTTTATACGGCAAAGTCATATGGATGACATCCATCTTCTTCTGATAGAGTGCTACATGCTCCATTGGGTCTGTAGTACCATCGTACTGCTTCATTTGAGGGACAATAAATCTCTTGGGTAATTTCGCATAGGCAATAGCAGGTACAAAACAGGTATCATTGTAGCATGTTGGAGATGATCTATGCATGGGAGATACAATGCCCGAAACGTTTATGACCATTTACCTTAATTCCTGCAGTTGTCTAGCTATGGAATTTCCTGTATCAAGGTTATTAGGATTAGGATTAACAAAGTTATATGCAAAATTTGTAAAACCCCCTGTTAATTCTGAAGATGGTGTCTGAAATGATGGAATTGAGGTTGGCAAAGTGGAACACAAATTAGTGACGATGCTTTCAGTATGCGTCACGTGACTTCTTGAACCCCGTGCACCTAAATCTCCTGCAAAACTGAAATGTCTAGGTTGTATGGGAGATATTGTGCTTGACACTGGAGATGATCCAGGACCTTGAGCAGATTCTTGTTGAAGACGGGTAATAGCTTTGAACAACATCTGGTTGGTATGTTGTTGAGTTTCGTGTGATTCAAGTAATCCATCATCTTTGTCAGGTTAGTAAAAAAATCAAAGGTCATCTCCTGAGGAATCACAGTTGAAGAGGTGACAATCGGTAAAGATTGTTGAGAAGGCATTCCAAGTGTATGTGCAACTTGAGCTCCAGATGTTCTAAGTGCTCTGGTCCTTCCAGCAACATTCTGCGTATCTTGACCAGAACTAGGATTGCTCATCTTGGAATTTTCTTAGCAAACTTAAAAAACCAAAGTTCCCATAGACGGCGCCAAATTGTTTTGGTCAATTTTTTGTATGCTTTGAAATTGAACTTTCGGTGTAATGATTTTAGTCACAAATGGAATATAAGAATGAGAAAATTCAAGATGCTACGCCAAGATGTAACGAGGAAAGCCCTTGATCAATTGATCTCCGGCACAAAACCTCGGGAGGCTTTAGGAAAAGCCTACCATAACCAAAAATGTTTATAAATTTCTGTTGTGTGAGCACAAAGTGGAAGTATAGTGAGAGTTGCAAAGTTGTCGTCCATGGCGCCTATCCCCAGCTCTCCTTTTGTATCCCAGCACGATAAATGTATTAAACGTGTAACCATAAATCCCTAAAAATCTGGATCAGGTTGCTGGAGATAAGGGAGGGTTACCATGGTTTTCTCTTGTGTTAGAAATGCATTTGAAATGTGTGAGACATGGTCATCGATCTTTGCGTAATAATGATCCCCTGAAAAATAGGAACAGCCAAACCTGTATAAGAAGGGTTGAACCTGCATCTTCAAGTTGTTAGGAACAAGGTGTCATGTTAAAGATGCTAAAGAACAAGATGCTAAAGGACCATATGAGCCAAGATGACAATGCAGTACTAAGTAAAATTCTACCCCAAACAAAACCTCTTTTTTCGTATGTTCAATTCAAAACCATAATTGTAAAAGACAAATAAAGAGATAGTTGTAAGAGTCTTATACATACCCGGTGGAGCATAACCAACGGTTCCTTTAACTTCAAGGGAGCTTTATTTATCTTTAGTTAATATATATATATATATATATATATATATATATATATATATATATATATATATATATATATATATATATATATATATATATATATATATATATATATATATATATATATATATATATATATATATATATATATATATATATATATATATATATATATATATATCTATATTAAATAACTTTTTTACCTTCAGGCATTTAACCTAATACGGCAATACCCATTAGGCCATTACCCATTACCCACTACCCACCCTTGAGCTGTAACTAACCAACCTATGACTAATCCCAAAATATTGAGGATCAGCAAGACCATAGTTGGCCTCTACTAAGCATATTCAACGGTATGCAATCAGATTGTATAAAAACCTAAAATATAAAAGATAACATTTTTTAAGGAAAAAATATAAGATAACAATTTACTGAACAAAACAATCCAAGGAAAAAATTACATAAATAGTAAAATCCACTAGGAGGCGCAAATAAAAGACTGAAGCGAATAGGCATTTTTCAAAGACTCAACAACGAACACTATCTTTATTTTTGTTATTGATAAGCTACGACCTAACCGTTGATTTTGTTATTGTAATATTGTTCAATAATTTGGTTTTTAAATATGCTTGCATGCAGATTTTATTATTGTTAAAAATTATATTATATTGTAATTTATAGAACCGGTGGAACCGGACCGGAATCGGACCATTGGAACCGGACCGATGGGACCGGTCCTATAATGTAATGGTCTGGTCCTGGTCCTAAATTTTTACAGAACCGAAGTATTTGGTCCGATCCTGGTTTTCTAAAATTTTGACAAAAACCGGACCAACCCGGACCGTGAACACCCCTAGTTAACAACACCAATGGTAACAGTGACGAACAGACTCAGAGATCAAGAGATCTTTTCAACTAGAAAATCTCTCATGGTCTAAGGCCTTAGTAAAAATGTCAGCAAGTTGATACTTAGTATCAATATGATCGATTTGAATTAGACCTTTATCTACCATGTCTCTTAGAAAGTGATGACGGATGTCTCTGTGTTTAGTGCGGGAATGTTGAACTGGGTTCTTTGAAATGTTGATAACACTCAAGTTATCACAGTACATAATCAAGGAATTACTCTCAAGCCCATAATCACCTAGCATGTGTTTTAGCCAAATGAGTTGTGAGCAACAACTACCAGCTGCAACATACTCAAATTTAGCCGTGGAAAGAGAGACACAGTTTTGCTTACGACTATACCATGATACTAAATTGTTACCCAAGTAAAAACAACCCCCACTAGTACTCTTTCTATCATCCATATCACCCGCCCAAGATGAGTCACTAAAGCCTACTAAATTAGTATTAGTATCTTTACTATACCATATCCCTAAATCACTAGTTCCAGAAACATATTTAATGATCTTTTTAACTGAATTTAGGTGAGACACTTTAGGATTGTATTGGTATCTAGCACATACACAAGCACTAAACATCAAATCAGGATGACTAGAAGTAAGGTAAAGGAGGCTACCAATCATGGAACGATATAGGGTTGGATCCACGTCTTCTCCCACTTGATCCTTTCCAACTTTGAGAGACATGCCCATAGGAATTTTTGAGCTTTTTGATCCTTCCAACCCAAAAATTATCACTAAGTTCTTTGTGTACTTGCTTTGAGAGATAAAAATTCATTCACTTGATTGTTTAACCTGCAAGCCTAGAAAGAAGTTAAGTTCCCCCATCATGCTCATTTCAAATGTTGATGGCATAGCTTCCACAAAGTCTTTTAAACACGTTTTTGATGTAGAGCCATATACTATTTCATCAACATAGATTTGAGTCATGACAAGTCCTTTCCATGTTAAAGGATAAATAAAGACCTATCTGCTTCTTCTCTAGTAAAACCACACTCTAGTAAAAAGCTCATTAACCTACCATACCATGCACGTGGAGCTTGTTTCAACCCATAAAGAGCTTTATCAAGCCTATACACATGGTTTGGTGAAGATGGATGTTCAAAGCCTTTTGGTTGTTCAACAAAAACTTCCTCATCTAAGTATCCATTTAAAAATGCAGCTTTGACATCCATTTGAAACAATGTTATTTTGAGAAAACAAGCTATGGCTAATAAAAGTCTAATTTACTCAATTCTAGCTATGGGTGAAAAGGTCTCATCATAATCGACACCTTCTACCTGTGTGTAGTCTTGAGCCACATGACGAGCCTTGTTCCTAACAATGTTACCAAATTCATCGGTCTTATTTTTATAAATCCATTTTGTCCTAATAACATTAGTGTTTGTGGGACGGGGTACTAGAGACCAAACATTGTTACGAGAAAATTGATCAACTACGTCTTGCATTGCTTGTATCCAAAAATTATCTTTTAAAGCTTCAATCACATTTTTAGGTTCTATAGATGAAACAAAACAAGAATGCTATCTGATTCTTGTGTATTGTTCGTACACCTTCATTCACCTCCCCAATTACTTGTGTTGTAGGGTGATTCCTACTGATTCTAGGTGGAGGATCCCTTCTCATATCATCATGAACTTCAGTTTCAATCCCTTCTTGATCTTCATTCGTTGCACTGAAATTAGATGCTATCTGAGGTGTTACCTCATCAGCGATAACACCTTGCTCAGCTTCTATGTTGGCATTTGTGGTAACATTAGTGGTATCACCTTCTGAACTGACATCTTCCAACAGCTCCAAGGGTGTCTCTTGAACACTTTCTCCTGCAATACTTGAGTGATCATCAAAAACAATGTTCATTGATTCCTGGATGGTTTTTAACCTTAGATTAATTACCCTATATGCATGACTATTTGAAGCATATCCAAGAAAAATGGTCTTATCACTCTTAGAGTCAAATTTTGCTAAGTAGTCCCGATCATTGAGAATGTAACACACACAACCAAATACATGGAAGTATTGAACTTTTGGCTTCCTACCATTTAAGATTTCGTATGGCGACATGGTTTGATTGGGTCTTATAAAAACTCAATTGGCCGTGTGACAAGCCGTATTTAATGCTTCAGCCCAAAATCTTTTCGAAATTCTTTTTGAGAACAACATCACACGAGTCATTTCAAGTAGAGTCCTATTTTTCCTCTCGGCTACCCTATTTTGTTGAGGTGTTTTTGGAGCTGAAAATTCATGGTGAATCCATTTTCTTTCACAAAAATTTGAAAAAGAAACATTCTCAAATTCCCTCCCATGATCGGACCTAATTCGAAAAATTGAGGCACAAAACATGTTTTTTATCCTAGAGTGCAAGATTTTGATTTTTTCAAAAGTTTCAGGTTTTTTCCTTAAAAAATACACCCAAATAAATCTAAAAAAAATCATCAACAATAACATAAGTATATTTCTTGCCACCTAAACTTTCCATCTCAACTGGACCCATTAAATCCATATGCAAGAGTTGAAAACAATGTGTTGTACCAGTATGATGCTCAAGATGTTGGGGAGCGGTATGGGCAACACGAGTTTGTTTCACTTTGAGACAATCCTCACAAACAATTTTTTGTTTAAGATCAAGACTTGGAATACCTTTAACAACATCTAGATTAACTATCTTTTCTATGTTACGAAAATGAACATGTCCTAACTTTTGATGTCACAATGTAGTGTCATCTATTTTTGTCGAGTGGCGCA
This sequence comes from Adenophora triphylla var. japonica, assembly GCA_022495995.1. Taxonomy (NCBI): domain Eukaryota; kingdom Viridiplantae; phylum Streptophyta; class Magnoliopsida; order Asterales; family Campanulaceae; genus Adenophora; species Adenophora triphylla. Next base: position 186,993 of record JAFEMH010003370.1, read on the forward strand.
CTAGCTTGTCCTCAACTAAATAACAATTATATGTAGATCTTGTATCTGTCATCACACAATTGTTAATATTATCATAAACTTCACAAGTGATTTTATTAAATTTCACCTCTAAGTTGTCATCACAAAAGTTGACTTATACTATTTAAATTAGCTACAAGTCCATCAACATGCAAGACATTTTTCAAAGCAGGAAATCCAGGTACATTAAGTGTGGAGACCCTGACCCGGAAGCAACACGTGTCCCGAGTGGGAGCGTCCCCAATACTAACCCAAAACCACCTAGATTTTTAAAACTTTGATTTAACTTACACACTTAAACATACTTGACATAACCATTGCAAACTAACTCCTTTCATCTTCACTTGGAGGAAGAGTTAACCAACATTGAAAAGTAATAACCTGTTTTAGTTACAAAAGATTTCGGATATAACGTTGAAACCAAGATTTTATATATACAAACTCCACCAAGGAGTTATACCAAAATACATCTTTCTACGCCAACCTATACATACCCCAACAATCCCAAAAGACTACTTCCAAACTCCTTTCCGTCCTTACTTGGCTGGTCCGCCTGTCTCGGGATCTAAAAACATTAAAGGGAGAAGGGTGAGAATAAATCTCAGCAAGCTATTATGAATGCAGTAATATATCAAGTAAGATGCAACACATAATAAGGTGCATATAACATATTGGAAAAGCCGTAAACACATTACATTACCTTGGTTTACCTTTTCCCGTCTGACCAATAAGTCGTACAACATAGGGAGATAAAACTCCACTCATTTGTGAACTGCTTAAGCATTATCCACATCTTATAAGACCCGTTTTTCAGGGAACCATATAAGATACTAGCAACTCTGTAATGCTTTTGGCTTAATATATATGCTATAACCCCAGTCTGTGGCCACAGAAGGGGACAGTCACAGGTATAACGTAATCCGATCACATTAGTTCACACTTTACATAATTGATCGTATTTCGATATACCCCTAACATCAGCTGATTAACACAAGTTCAAGCACATAATAGTTACTTGAAATAAAATCCACCCAAGGGATAAGAAATATCAATACATTGTAAATCATACTCATGTACAAATCAATATCATAGTGTAACATACATTTTATACACCATTTACATCACAACCATGGATATGAACTCAAGTAAGTCAACAAGGTATCATAAACCAGCCCTACATAATCAATGTGCAACAATACATGACCGGTATAAAGGTCCAAGTTCATTTTACCAAGTTAGATTCACTTGGTTCATTGACGAATCAAGGGTGTCAAGCAAATTCCAAGTAATATTTAAAGTACTTCCACTATTCCATTTTAACCAAGTAAGACACCATTACGTAGCTAAAGTGTTCTACTTTAGTCTAAGTTAAAGAGTGTTCATTTATATCATAATTAGGTTAGGTTTATACAGCTTTAAAAATGGTTAAGAGTCACCAGGCCAGGGCACGACTCGTGCCCATTTGACACCCTCCAGATACAGTCGTCCCTTATAGGGCAGGACTTAGGCTTACTATGTCGCACGACTCGTCCATCCCTTAGGCACGACTCGTACCACAGGGCACGACTCGTGCCCTGAACCCAGAATTCAGATTACAACTGAAACCATCAGCAACCAAACCAAGTTGACCCAAAACCAAGCTTCCTCTGTTTTATGCATATAAAAGGGGTTACTAAACTTCACCAAACTCATACTAAATCATTTAAACCAAAATAAGATAAACCTAGACTACTTACAACTTGATTGTTTTACCCATCACACATCTACATTCCAAGTTTAACTTCCTTATTTCAACTTAAATCATTCCCTCTTACTCTTTATCAACTTCCATGAACAACAACACCACACATAGGTCATTAACCAATTTTTCAACTCCAAGCAAGTGTTCTAACATATCAAACAACAAGGATAACAAACAATATCAACATTAAACATTTTATGAGCAAGTTTTGAAGGGAAGTCATAATAACTCACTTTAACAATACGAGATGGAATAACTATTTTTCCGGCTTGATGCGCTCCCCTCGTCGCCCTGAACAAGAATATGCCAACGGATCGTAAAATGAGAAGGAATTGGATTTATTATGATTTTTGGAAGGGAAGATTTAGAAATGGGTTTTCCATGGAGGATTTTGAGGAGATGGAAGAAGATGATGGAGGAATGGGGAGGTTAAAGAAGAGAATGATGAAAATGGGGGAAGTATGGCCTTCCTTGACCAAATTAAATGAAATCTTTCCACTATCTCCAATTAAGTCCCCCAATGTCTAAAGAATGCAACTAACACCTCTACTTATCTCCTTCACACAAAGACACCCCAACCACTCATAATACTTTATTTATTTTCAATTATTATAACTTCACCATACTACTTTATCTTATTTCCCATTTAAACCCTAAAGCTTTAAAGTTAAATCATAACCATCCTAACTTTTCATGAAATCAAGGACATAAAATAAGCACATAAAATCAACGAATAACATAAAATGCATATAATGGGATGCTAAAATAGTGCCTAGGGTTAGGGTCATTACACTCACTCCCCCTTAAAGAAAATTTGCCCCGAATTTTAAAAGGACTTACTTGCACGCTCAAACAACCAAGGATATTTCTCTCTCATTTCCGCCTCAAGCTCTCACGTTGCTTCCTCAATGGTATGATTCTTCCATAGGATCTTCACTACCGGAATGCTCTTAGTTCTTAATTCTTTAACTTGAAACTCCAAGACTCTCAACGGTTCTTCAACATATGACATATCCGCTTGAATCTCATCGGGGGGAGAACTCAATACATGGGAGGGATCATGACAATACTTTCTCAACATCGAAACATGAAACACATCGTGAAGTAATGAAAAGGATAGAGGCAATGCCAACCGGTAAGCCAATTCCCCAATCTTTTCTAAAATCTCAACTGGACCAACAAATCTCGGAGCCAATTTACCCTTATTACCAAATATTTTAATTTTCGTCCTCGGAGAGACATTCAAAAACACGAAGTCACCCACTTGAAAAGATAAATCTCGTCTTCTATTGTCGGCATAGATTTTCTGTCTACTCTGAACTGTCTTCAATCTATCGCGGATCACCTTGATTTTCTCTGTTGAATCTCTAACCAAATTCGGACCCCAAAGCCTTGCTTCACCAACCTCGTCCCAACACATAGGAGATCTACACTTCCTACCATACAACGCCTCATACGGAGCCATCTCAATACTAGACTGATAATTGTTGTTGTAAGCAAACTCAACTAACGATAGATGATCTTCCCAAGACAATTGAAAATCCATCACACAAGCCCGTAACATATCCTCAAGTATCTGAATGGTTCTCTCAGACTGACCGTCGGTTTGAGGATGGAATGCCGTACTAAAACATAGTTTGGAACCCAAAGCTTCATGCAATGCTCTCCAAAATCTCGAAGTGAATCTCGGATCTCGATCTGAAACAATGCTAACGGGAACTCCATGAAGTCTAACAATTTCCTTCATATATAACTGAGTTAACCTCTCCATTGAAAATTTAGTTGACACGGGAAGAAAATGAACCGATTTCGTCAATCTATCCACGATAACCCAAATAGCATCCATCTTCTTTGCGGTAAGAGGCAAACCTGTTACAAAATCCATCAAAATCCCTTCCCATTTCCACTCCGAAATGTCTAATGGTTGAAGTAGCCCCGCCGATCTCTGATGCTCGACCTTGATCTGTTGACAAGTTAAACACTTAGACACATAATCCGCAATCTCCCTCTTCATCCCATTCCACCAATATTCACGTTTCAAGTCTTGATACATTTTCGTACTACCCGAATGAATAGCAAACTTGGATTTATGGCCATCCTCTAGAACACGTCTTTTGATCTCCGGTGCTGAAGGAACACAAATCCTGCCTTGAAAAGTTAAAATTCCATCTTTATTCAATGCTAACACCCCGACTTTCCCATCTTGCACTTGGCCCAAAATTTTCTTTCACTCCGGATCATTCTGTTGAGCTTCCTTCAAATCCCCATACAAAGTAGGAACTGCTCGCACGTTCGCAATTATTATTTCACTCCTCAACTCTCGAGAACTCAAAGTTGACACATAAGCCTTTTGGCTAATCGCATCCGCCACTACATTTGCCTTCCCCGGATGATATGAAATAACACAATCAAAATCCTTCAAGAACTCTAACCATCTTCTTTGCCGGTTATTCAACTCCTTTTGTGTGAACAAATACTTCAAACTCTTATGGTCGGTGAAAATCTCAAATTTTGCCCCATAAAGGTAATGTTTCCATTTATGCAACGCAAACACAATCGCAGCCAATTCCATGTCATGAGTAGGGTAATTCTGTTCTGCCGGTGATAACTTCCTAGAGGCATACGCAATCACTTTCCCATTTTGCATTAGTACACATCCCAACCCTGCCTTCGAGGCATCACTGTAAATGACAAAATTCTCGCAACCATCCAGAAGAGTAAGAACGGGAGCCGATGTCAACCTTTTCTTCAACTCATCGAAACTTGCTTCACATTTGGAATCCCATACAAAAGATACATCTTTCTGAGTCAACCTTGTCAACGGAGTTGCAATTCGAGAAAAACCCTCAATGAACCTTCGGTAGTATCCCGCCAAACCGAGAAAGCTACGAACCTCAGTCACAGTTGAAGGTTGCTTCCAACTGACTACGGCTACGATTTTTGAAGGATCCATGGAAATCCCCAAACTAGACACCACGTGCCCCAAGAAAGAGATCTGCTCAAGCCAAAACTCGCACTTGCTGAACTTGGCGAACAACTGCTTCTCACGAAGAACTGATAAGACAATCCTCAAATGATTTTCATGCTCCTCTCGGGACTTAGAGTAAACAAGGATGTCGTCTATGAATACCACTACAAAGCTGTCAAGATACGGCTTGAAGATACGGTTCATCATATCCATGAATACGGCCGGAGCATTAGTCAATCCGAAAGGCATCACAACAAACTCATAGTGACCATATCTCGTTCTGAAGGCTGTCTTTGCAATATCATCCGGTCTGATCTTCAACTAATGGTATCCGCTTCTCAAATCAAGTTTAGAATAGATCACGGAACCTTGAAGTTGGTCAAACAAATCATCTATGTGCGGAAGAGGGTATTTATTCTTTATGGTTGCTTGGTTCAACAAATGATAGTCGATACATAATCTCAAGGTAACATCCTTCTTCCGAACAAATAAAATCGGTGCTCCCCACGGTGACACACTTGGCGAATAAAACCCCGGTCTAGCAATTATTGCAACTGAATCTTCAACTCTTTTAATTCAGCCGGAGCCATTCTATAGGGTGCTTTAGAAATAGGTGTGGTACCGGGCACTAGATCAGTACAAAACTCTACCTCACGATCAGGAGGCATAGAGTACTCACTTGAAAACACATCACTAAATTCATTAACTACCGGAATATGAGCTAATTCAGGGGATTTCTTACTTGAATCTACCACATAAGCCAAGTACCACGTACACCCCTTAGATAGCATTTTTCTAGCCTTTAAAGCAGAAATGACATGTACACCGAACATAGATTTGTCCGCATCAAATATAAAAGTAGGCACATCAGGCATAGCAAATGAGACTCGCTTCCTACGGCAGTCTACCAAAGCATGACACTGACTCAACCAATCCATCCCAAGAATCACATCAAAGTCACGGATTGGTAACTCTACCAAATCCACTGGCAATACATGCCCACATATAGTCACATCACAACCATGATAGATCAAAGAAGATGCGAGGCACCCTCCCATAGGAGTAGAAACCTCCAACACATAAGGCATAGATTCAGGCAATTTATGTAATGCAAATGCAAATGCAAAATGAGATGCCACAAAAGAATGGAAAGACCCGAGATCTATAAGGATGCGGGCCTTAACTCCTAAGATAGGGACTATACCTCTAATGACGGCATTAGGATCGACCTCTCCTCTACCCAAGGCAAACACTTGCCTTTGCACTCTATCCTTGGGTTTCCCTTCGTTATCTATCTTCACACCACCACCTTGTCCCCCTTGTCCACTACCCAAAGCTTGCTTCCGTTGTCACTTAGGACAATTCTTCCTGAAATGACCAGTTGCCCCACACTCTAAACATTTTCCTTGTTTGCTCCAACACCTATCCTCTGAGGGTTCTACCTTCTTGCAAAATCCACATACTGTCCCAAACTGACTTGAAGTCGAACGGTTTGTCGAAGCCGTCACATTTCCTCCTCTGCCTGCTCCCGGGGCTGATGACCTTATCTGCCCTCTATTCTGCCCAGAACCCTGACCTTCTATGCTTACTTCCACCTTCAGATTTACTGCGATGCTCTTCTATATCATTCTCAATCCGATATGCCATATTCACGGCCACTTGGTAGTTGATGAAGTCATGCGTCAACAAGTGCTTCCTGAACTCCACCCTTAACCCTTTCACGAACCGGTAGAACCGTCTCTCTTCTTCCGGCACCAAGTGAGGACAATATCGGGCTAACTCTGTAAACTTTGCAGAATACTATGCTACGGTCATTGTCCATTGCTCCAATTTCAAAAACTCGACCTCCTTCTTGTCCCTTGTAACCACCGGAATGAAATGATCTCGAAACTTGCGTGTGAAGTTCTCCCACGTCTGCGATGTAGGGTCCCGATCCCAGCCATCCTTCACTACTTGTCACCAATGCTCAGCAGGTCCTTCTAACTTGAAGACATCGCATCTGACCTTTTCTGCATCTGGACTCTCCATTGCTGCGAAAATCTTATTCATAGCTTCAAGCCATTTCTCTGCCTTCAACGGATCCGGATCCCCATTGAAACTCAGGGGTGCCATCTTCACAAAATTTCTCTAGGCCGTAGCCTTGCCTACCTTCTGATTGCTGCTGAGCCCTACCTTGATTTGCCATATTTTGTAGAAATACTCGGAACATGTCCATCATTTCTGCATTCGGATTACCAACATTGCCCAAAGCCCGAGCCTGATCGTCATCATTTCCCGCCATTAGAACAAACTCCTGCATTAAACACTCGGCGTCAGTTATCGCACACTCTCACTTAAGCTAGACCTCTACCCTTGAACTCAAATCGAGGCTTTGATACCAACTATGGAGACCCCGACCCGGAACCAACACTTGTCCCGAGCGGGAGCGTCCCCAATACTAACCCAAAACCACCAAGATTTCTAAAAATTTGATTTAACTTACACACTTAAACATACTTGACATAACCATTGCAAACTAACTCCATTCATCTCCACTTGGAGGAAGAGTTAACCAACATTGAAAAGTAATAACCTATTTTAGTTACAAAAGATTTCGGATATAACGTTGAAACCAAGCTTTTATATACATAAAATCCAACAAGGAGTTATACCAAAATACATCTTTCTACGCCAACCTATACATACCCCGACAATCCCAAAAGACTACTTCCAAACTCCTTTCCGTCCTTACTTGGCTGGTCCGCCTGTCTCGAGATCTAAAAATATTAAAGGGAGAAGGGTGAGAATAAATCTCAGCAAGCTATTATGAATACAACAATATTCCAAGTTATAAGATGCAACACATAATAAGGTGCATATAAGACATTGGAAAAGACGTAAACACATTACATTACCTTGGTTTACCTTTTCCTGTCTGACCAATAAGTCGTACAACATCGGGAGATAAAACTCCACTCATTTGTGAACTGATTATGCATTATTCACATCTTATAAGACCCATTTTTCAGGGGACCATATAAGATACTAGCAACTCTGTAAGGCTTTTGGCTCAATACAGATGTTATAACCCCAGTCTGTGGCCACAGAAGGGGACAGTCACAGGTATAACGTAATCCGATCACATTAGGTCACACTTTCCATAATTGATCGTATTCCGCTATACCCCTAACATCAGTTGATTAACACAAGTTCAAGCACATAATAGTTACTTGAAATAAAATCCACCCAAGGGATAAGAAATATCACTACATGGTAAATCATACTCATGTACAAATCAGTATCATAGTGTAACATACATTTTATACACCATTTATATCACAACCATGGATATGAACTCAAGTAAGGCAACAAGGTATCATAAACCAGCCCTACATAATCAATGTGCAACAATACATGACCGGTATAAAGGTCCAAGTTCATTTTACCAAGTTAGATTCACTTGGTTCATTGACGAATCAAGGGTTTCAAGCAAATTCCGAATAATATTTAAAGTACTTCCACTATTCCATTTTAACCAAGTAAGACACCATTACGTAGCTAAAGTGTTCTACTTTAGTCTAAGTTAAAGAGTGTTCATTTATATCATAATTAGGTTAGGTTGTTGGGATGTGGAGTCAAAACCATGGATAAAGAAATTTGAACCGCGGTCGGAGGAGTTGGTGAGATCAAGGAGGATTCTTCTGCAGCAGATTTGTTTCCTATTTTGATTAGATCTCCTCTTGCATTGGTGATTCCTTTTGGTAGTAATATTTGGAAGGACTTGTGAAGAAAGAAGATTACTTTCTTGAGTAGGAATCCTTTTATTACTAGGTCTTTGATTTCTTGTTTCCTATAAATACATGTGGTAGCCTAGAAACAAATTGTAACATCGGAAAATATTATAGTGAATATTTTTGGCTTGGTAGCGCCCCCGGACGTAGTTGTTGTTGCAACGAACCGGGTTAACAATTCTTGTGTGTTCCTTTGTGTGTGATTTACTTTTCGTGTGTGTTGTTCTTATTATTTTCTTCCTAGCTCGGTTCGTTTTCCGCTGCGTGGGCGTGATTTTCACAACAACTGGTATCAGAGCTCTTGGTTTTGTCGAATCATTGCTTGGGGTGTCTTTTGCTATGGATTTCTTGGGAGCTTTGGAGGATGGGAATAAGGTGGTGTTGATCGAAAAGTTTGATGGGACGGATTTCAATTTTTGGAAGACGCAAATCGAGGATGTTCTATGGAACAAGGATTTGTATCTCCCATTAAAAGAAAAGCCGGCGGACATAGAGGAAGCAAAATTCGAAATCTTGGATCGGAAAGCGTTAGGGCTTGTTAGGCAAACGTTGACCAAGGATGTCGCGAAGAATGTTTTGGAGGCGAAGACTACCATGGAGATGTTACAGATGTTGGCGAGCATGTACGAGGCACCATCGGCGGCGAATAAAGCTCATCTAATGAGGAAGCTGTTGAACATAAGGATGGTGGAGGGCATGTCGGCAACAAAGCATATAAGTGAATTCAAATCTACTGCGACCCAACTGTCTTCCGTGGCTGTTACTCTTGATGACGAGGTACTAGCGTTGATTTTACTTTCTTCTTTACCGGAAAGTTGGGATACGACTGCGATAGCAGTTAACGTTTCAACAGGAAAAGTGAAGTTGAAGTTTTCGGATGTCGTTGATGTGATTCTTGGCGAAGAAATTCGTAGGAAGAGCAAGGGTGGGATATCGGGGCTAGCACTAAATGTCGGTGAAAAGAGTAAGGGTAGCAAGAAGGTGATTACTTGCTACGATTGTGGGGAGAAGGGGCACTTTAGGAGAAGTTGTCCAAGCGGTCGGGCAGAGCGAAGGAATTGAATGTCAAGTGAGGAGATAGCGGATGTATTAATCTTGGGTGGGAGCAGTTAACTCGATTCGTGGGTTTTGGATTCGGGCTCGACGTTTCATTCATGCACCAAGTGCCAGGGTAAAGAATGGAGCAAGACGTTCCGGGTGATTTTGGGGTTGTTCGTTTGGGAAACGATCATCCCGTCAAGGTCATTGGAAGCGGGTTGTTCGGGTCAAAGCAACGGATGGGACTGTTTTACGGCTACGTGATGTGCGACATATTCCGGATTTGAAGAGGAACTTGATTTCCATAAGGCAACTTGATAAGGAGGGTTGTGTGGTGACCTTTGGTTGTGGGACATGGAAGGTAAACCGCGGAGCTAGCTTGGTGGCTCGTGGCGGCGTGGAAAATATGTTGTATACCACATGCAATATGAATCGTTGGGAAACGAAGGCGCGTCCCAATGATGAATGGTGGTGGCCGAGATCGCCATGGTGGGAGAAATTTCACTAAACGGTATGTTGATAGAAAATTGGGTAATGAAGTCGGCCGACGCGGAGCCAATTTGGTCAACATGGGAGCGGGATCTAGAACGGTGATGCGATGGGTTGCAAAGAACACACAAGGGTTCCAAGCTTGTGATTGTGTGGGGCACGTGGATTCGCGCTGTTCAGGATCGATAGTTAGCAAGCAAGTGAGCGGGGATGTGCAGGGAGGATCATTCGGAATGAAGACTCGGAGCATGGTAGAACCGACAGTTATGTTGAAGCGTTGCTCAGCTTCAACTCACTTGGATAACTAGACAAGAGGCCGGGCGCTACCAACGCAATAGCTGGCCACTGAAATTTGTTTCAAGAGAGGTATCATGGATGGTTTGTCTCCAGGTGGGAGATTGTTGGGATGTGGAGTCAAAACCATGGATAAAGAAATTTGAACCGCGGTCGGAGGAGTTGGTGAGATCAAGGAGGATTCTTCTGCAGCAGATTTGTTTCCTATTTTGATTAGATCTCCTCTTGCATTGGTGATTCCTTTTGGTAGTAATATTTGGAAGGACTTGTGAAGAAAGAAGATTACTTTCTTGAGTAGGAATCCTTTTATTACTAGGTCTTTGATTTCTTGTTTCCTATAAATACATGTGGTAGCCTAGAAACAAATTGTAACATCGGAAAATATTATAGTGAATATTTTTGGCTTGGTAGCGCCCCCGGACGTAGTTGTTGTTGCAACGAACCGGGTTAACAATTCTTGTGTGTTCCTTTGTGTGTGATTTACTTTTCGTGTGTGTTGTTCTTATTATTTTCTTCCTAGCTCGGTTCGTTTTCCGCTGCGTGGGCGTGATTTTCACAACATAGGTTTATACAGCTTTAAAAATGGTTAAGAGTCACCAGGCCAGGGCACGACTCGTGCCCATTTGACACCCTCCAGATACAAATGGTTAAGGAAGTTAAACTTGGAATGTAGATGTGTGATGGGTAAAAAAATCAGGGCACGACTCGTGCCCATTTGACACCCTCCAGATACAGTCGTCCCTTATAGGGCACGACTTAGGCTTACTATGTCGCACGACTCGTCCATCCCTCAGGCACGACTCGTACCACAGGGCACGACTCGTGCCCTGAACCCAGAATTCAGATTACAGCTGAAACCATCAGCAACCAAACCAAGTTGACCCAAAACCAAGCTTCCTCTGTTTTATGCATATAAAAGGGGTTACTAAACTTCACCAAACTCATACTAAATCATTTAAACCAAAATAAGATAAACCTAGACTACTTACAACTTGATTTTTTTACCCATCACACATCTACATTCCAAGTTTAACTTCCTTATTTCAACTTAAATCATTCCCTCTTACTCTTTATCAACTTAAATGAACAACAACACCACACATAGGTTATTAACCAATTTTTCAACTCCAAGCAAGTGTTCTAACATATCCAACAACAAGGATAACAAACAATATCAACATTAAACATTTTATGAGAAAGTTTTGAAGGGAAGTCATAATAACTCACTTTAACAATACGAGATGGAATAACTATTTTTCCGGCTTGATGCGGTCCCCTCATCGCCCCGAACAAGAATATGCCAACGGATCATGAAATGAGAAGAAATTGGATTTATTATGATTTTAGGAAGGGAAGGTTTAGAAATGGGTTTTCCATGGAGGATTTTGAGGAGATGGAAGAAGATGATGGAGGAATGGGGAAGTTAAAGAAGAGAATGATGAAAAGGGGGGAAGTATGGCCTCCCCTGACCAAATTAAATGAAATCTTTCCACTATCTCCAATAAGTCCCCCAATGTCACCTCTACTTCTCTCCTTTACACAAAGACACCCCAACCACTCATAATACTTTATTTATTTTCAATTATTATAACTTCACCATACTACTTTATCTTATTTCCCAGTTAAACCCTAAAGCTTTAATGTTAAATCATAACCATCCTAACTTTTCATAAAATCAAGGACATAAAATAAGCATATAAAATCAACGAATAACATAAAATGCATATAATGGGATGCTAAAATAGTGCCTAGAGTTAGGGTCGTTACATTAAGAACACCTTTTCCTGCTATGTTACTCTTGCCACCACCACCATAAGTTACACTACCACCTTGAATGGGTTCATATTCTTTTAAAAACTTTTTTGTTCCCGTCATGTGTCGTGAACAACCACTATCAAAATACAATGAACCTTCAACATTAGTCTTTAAAGAAGTGTGAACAACATTACATCTCAGGTTAGACTTAGGTTTCCATGCTTTCATACTTGGATTATTACCCTTCTGATGCCAGTGTTATCTGAAGCGCTAGGCAACACTTCAGGTAGCACCGAGAAATTGGACTGTTTCTTTAAAAGATTTTGACACTTATTTTTAAAATGTCCAGCAGAGTGAAAATATTTGCATACTTTCACTTTGTCAGAAGACTCATTTGAAGATAGATGTTTAACAGTATCCCTTTCTTTAACAAACAACATTTTATCTTCCTTATTAGCCAAAGTAGAATTAATACTCCCTCCGTCCCACTTCAAGGGTCCTACTTTCCCTTTTTGTTCGTACCACTTTAAGAGTCCCTTCCATAAATGGCAAGTTTTGAATATATTTATACCCTTATAATTTAAATATATTTACAAAAAAAAACCATTCATTATACCCTTATAATGTTAATATCTTTACAAAAAACCAAATCATTAACTACTATTCCCTACCCCACATTTAACTCTTACATTCTCTCTCCTCTAATCTTCTACCCACTTAAAAAAAATCATTAACTACTATTCCCTACCCCACATTTAACTTTTACATTTTCTCTCCTCTAATCTTTTACCCACTTACAATTCTTTATTCATTTTTTAAAAAAAATTCTTAAGAAGCGTGAAATTCAACCCCAGGACCCTTGGTCTGGGACGGAGGGAGTAGCATTTAAAGACTCTTTAAAACCCATACCTACCTTGAGGGGTTTACTCAAACCAAGGATTTCATCCAGTTTGGAAGAACCCGTGTAGAGCTTCTTAAATGTGGCCTCGGCTAGAGTCAGTTTGGCTTTGATTTTGTCCAGCTCAACATCCCTTTTTGTGAGTTAGACTTCCAACTTAGTCATTCCACCCTTCAGGTCTTGAACCTCTTTGGATATGAACAACACCTTCTTGTTCTCTTTCTTCCATTCTTCAAGAAATTCTTTATAGAGGTTCTTAAGACCACAAATGAGCTCATCTTTACTCAACTCATCACTTTGTGCACACTCTTGTGAACTACCTGCATTCATGTTAATAGAACCCATAAAACAAACAGCATTAGATAAACTGAAATTTTTATACCTGCTCGATGTGGTCTCAACTGTTATCCCAGCATGGGTAACACTCGATATAACACTTTCAGTGTCCGAGTCACAAATGGTGACTACCATTGCTGTTTGATCTGAATCTTCAGATTGATTGGTCCCCTCCTCTTCATTGTCGTTGAGAGATATCCATAGGTTCTTACCCATCTTCCTTAGAGTGTTTGCACACTCGTTTGAATAGTGACCCCATCCAGAGCAAGCATGACATTGAATTGACTCAAGATACTTAGAATCAGACCTAGATTGAAGTGATGATGCTCTTCTCATGGGACCAGCTTTCTGAGTAGACGAAAATGTCCTCTTCGGCATTGAATTGTACACCTTGGTTTGTTGCTCTTTTGCTTTAACCTGCACATTTCTTTGTTAAACTTTCTTAACATAGAATTATATTTCTTAGCAAGTAAAGCAACACTAGCATCCTCATCTAATTCCTCAAAAACTTCTTCATCCTCATCATTTGAAAAACTTGGGGATTGAACTTTTAAAGCAACACTCTTGCCTTTAGAACCTTCACTTTTCTCGGCAATGTTTGACTTAAAATTTTTCAAAATGTTCATTAAGGAATTGATGTCCATATTAGAAAGATTGTGAGTCTCTCCAATAGATGAAACCTTCATATTAAAACACTCAGGAAGGGTTCTAATTGCTTTTGAAACAAGTTGTTTATTTGTAAAAGGTTCACCCAAAAGTTGACACTCATTTACAATATCAAACAATTTTTCAAAGTAAGAAGAAATAGTTTCACTTTCACCCATTCTCAATCTTTCAAACTTGCTAGTAAGACCCCTAAGCTTGTTTTCACGCACACTAGAATCTCCCTCACAAAACCTTTGTAAAATGTCCCAAGCTTCCTTAGCTGTGGAACTATTTTGAACAAGTTTAAAAATGTGCATGTCAACCCACTCAAAAATAGCATTAAGAGCCTTATCATTGTAGTTTGCTTGATGAATCTCTTCATTGATCCACTCGGCTTCAGGTTTAACCTGAATGTCACCCTCTTCATCCGGTGGTAACAATGGAAGAGAGTAATCATTAAATACAGATCGCCAAGCTCGAAGATCAATTGATTTGATATGCGAGCGAAGGCGGATCTTCCAATATGCATAATTCAAACCATCTAAAATAGGGAGACGTTTATAGTTATGATTTGCAGGATCATAAGCCATGACACTGGATCTAGCACTTAGTATGTCAAGTGATAGGCTATGATACCAATTGAAATTGCCATGGCCTAGATAACAAGTGTTATCAAAGATGTTGGCAATACCAACGATATCACTTGAGATAGCACACACACACTTCGAAATGAAAAACAATTTTGTAAAGAGTTTGCAGCGGATAAGAACACCAAAAATTGTTTTTCTCAAGTTATATAAATTATATAACTTGAGTGAGTCGCTTAGGCAAGACTTTATATTCACTATATGAAATGAGTTACAAAGCCGAAATTGTTCCCTATAACTATTTGATAGGTTGGTTTTAGCCTTGGTAATTCCTCAATTTTTCCGGACATTTTATAGCAATTTGGCTATATTTTGTGTTTATTTTAGTTAAATTGCTATATTTTGTATTAGTGAGGAAACAATGTAATAGGAAATATTATGTTTAGTATTTTTATGTAATATGAGACAATGGTATTTTTGGAGCTATGTTATTTTGAAGAGGCTAATTGGAAAGTCAACATTCAGTCAAAGCCAGGCCAAACTACAAAGCACCAGAGTTCAGTGACCAGAAGGTGATTATGGAAAGTTGGGTGACCAAATCGAAAAGAAAGAAATTAGGAAACAACTTCAGCATGTGAACAAAGGCGTGGAAAAAAAAAAGAAGAAAAAGAAGGCGCGTGGAACGAGGGCATCAGTGCATTGACCGAGGTAGGAAAGGATTTGTTTGGATTTTAAAAATTCGTTTTCCTTTTTTCTTTTATTCTTAGGTTTATTATTATGGGTTGGAGGAGTATATATACTTCTTTCAACAATAGTTTTAGTTAGACTTTTTATTATTACTTTTTCCTAGAGAGTTGACAGCTTTTTATGGAGAACTAATTTCTTTGCTTTGGATTCAATTTTTGGAACCGTCTTGAATTCAATTGAGGTTAATTTCTTTTCATCTATTTTGTCCTATTCATATTTTCTTCTGTTTTAATTGATTGATTTGATTTCTAGGGTTTTTCAATTAGGCCAATTGTTGAATCTTGGATCTTAATTCATTGCTAGAATCCCCTAAGATTGTGTCAATTTAGGGTTTCACAAGTAGCAAATTTATGATTTATGCATATGTCATGGTAAATTGTGAATAGGAAGAAAATAGACAAGTATCTAATTGAAATAGCATTAGAACGTGTTCTCGATCTTAATCTCTTAAAGCAGAATCAATTGATATTGTGAATCTAGACTGTGTCAGTTAGGTTTAGGTATTGATTAGGGTTATTAGTGAATGTGTCATTGCTATTAACTATTATCAAAGAAAGAGATAGAGATTGAAATATATCTCGTGATCGAGTGAATAGGGTAAAAGTGAAAAGAGTTAACCAATGATATTTGAATGATAGACGGGGAAAATAATTGATCCAAAGTGCTTTCCGTTAATTGTTTAAAACTTAGTTCTTAATTCCCGTCTTAGGAATTTAATAAAATCAATCTTAGACCCCCAATCTTGTCAAGTGACAATTGTGCAAATAAATAACCGTTCTTCAGTGGATCGACCCTGGATTTGTCCTAGCTGCAGTTTTGTAGCCGAGTCTTGTCTTGATAATTAATTTTTAGGCGTGCGACTTTAGCCTGTCAAATTTTGGCGCCGTTGCCGGGGAACGGTTTTATTTGTTTGCACTCTTATTCTTTTCTTAATCTATTTCTTTTTCTTTTTTCTTGTTTCCTGTTTAGTGAGCATTACTATTTTTGTCATCTTGTGGTGTGAAACCTTTTATGGTCCATACCCATTCTGCTAATCAATTTGTTAGTCCTTTTGTTCCAGAAATTGAAAGGTATTTCAGGTGCAGGAGAAATTTGCAGCGGAGCGGATGAATAATAATAACGGCATGGGTGATAACGATCCGGATGTAGTGAACAATGGGGGTAATGAAGAGGCAATAAAAATCCCCCACTTCGGACAATGAGGCAAAGGATTGCTCCGAACTGGAATGAGCAACCACAAGCAGTGCTATTTCCTGATTTACCGGCTGGGGTCACTTTCGAGTTGAAGCCGGGGTTGTTGAACCAGTTGCCCCATTTTAATGGAAAGCCAGGGGAGAATCCGAATCAGCACATAGTCCAGTTTGTGCAGATTTGCAAGAGCATGAAGCCGGCTGCATTGCCTCTTGAGCAATTATTGTTGAGGGCGTTTTCCTTTACTCTTAAGGATAACGCAAATGAGTGGTATTATCACTTACCACCCAATAGCATTACTTCTTGGCAGCAGTTGAAGGAGGTGTTTCTTGATGAATTCTTCCCTCCAGATCAGATCAATGTTATGAAGAGGGATATCAGCAACATGGAGCAGCGGTCCGATGAATCGCTATACGACTATCACAACCGATTCTACAAGCTCTGCAGAAGCTGTCCATATCATGGCTTTGATGATGAGCAGCTTATTGTGTACTTCTATGGGGGATTGACTGTGCAGGACAAATGGTGGGTGGATTCTGCTTGTGGAGGTAGTATTCTGAATAAAACTACCAGGGATGCAGAGCAGTTGATAGAGGAATTGGCCAAAAGCACTAGGACGTATGGAAGGAGGTCTAGTGTTAGACAAGTCAGTGTAGCAGGATCGAGTGATGTTACAAGCAAGTGGGAGACCGAGTTAGCGGATGTTAAGAGTCTGTTGAAGACATTAGTTTTGGGTCAACAACCTCATCCCTGTGGTATATGTAATGATGTGACTCACCCGACTGATTCTTGTCCTACTCTTCAGACAGATGAGGTGGTAGATGTCAATGCTATAGGGTTCAATCAGCAGGGTCAGAGGCCACCACAGTTCAATTACAACGCTGCGAATAATGTTCATCCGAACCTTAGGTATGGTCCACCAGAGGGACAACAAGGTTTCAGGCAGCCGTTCAATAATCAACAGTTCAATAATCAGCAGGGGTTTCAGCAGGGTCAGCAGTTTCAGGGAAATCAATATAATCAGTACAGAGCACCTGTTGGACAGTAGCAGCCGCAGGGACAGTCTACAGAGGACATGGTCCGGTCACTAGCGCAGAGCATGTCTACTATGAATGGGAATTTCCAACAGTTCTAGCAGAAGACCGATGCGAGCATTAGTAATTTGGAGGGGCAAGTGAATCAGATTGCAAAGGCTGTGGTAAAAATAGAGGCTAGAGAGGCAGCAAAGACTGTGCAACCTTCGAAGTAGAATGTTAGCGCAGTATATGTGAGGCAGAAGAAGAAAGTTGATGGGCAAATGGTATCTATTGAGCCTGAACAGAAGGTTGAGAAGAGTGTTGAGCCAAAGTTGGAGGTGGAGAAGAAGGTGGAAGAGAAAATCCTTGAAGAGAAGTATATTCCACCCATATTTCCTGTTTATGAGCCAGTCGCACCTTTTCCGGAAGCATTGAAGAGAGACACCTCAAAGGAGCCTGACAAGGCTATTTTCAATACGTTCAAGAGATTGGAGGTGAACATTCCGTTTCTAGATCTTCTTCAGTCGGTTCCTAGGTATGCGAAGTTTTTGAAGGAGTTATGCACTATGAAGAGGAATCAGAAGGAGCGGAGTCAGAAAAAGGTGAAAATTTTTGAGCATGTATCTGCAGTTTATCAGAAAAATATGCCAAAGAAATGTAGTGACCCTGGTATGTTTGTAATTCCTATCTCATTTGGGGGAAGTAGTTTTCATAGAGCCATGCTTGACTTGGGGGCTTCAATTAATGTTATACCCTATGCATTATTTGAAAACCTTAAATTGGGTAAATTGGAGGATACTCGAGTGGTTATACAGTTGGCAGATAAGTCCAACGCATACCCCAAGGGGGTAGTGAGAGATGTTGAAGTCCGGGTTGGTGACTTGATTTTCCCGGCAGATTTTTATGTGCTTGAGATGGAGATGGATTCTGAGGCTTTCATTCTGTTGAGGAGGCCATTTATGTCTACTTCTGAAACTAAGCTTGATGTGACAAAGGGCTCTTTAACCATGGAGTTTGATGGGAAAGTGGTGAGTTTTAATGTGTTTGGTGATAAGACCCTTCCCAAGAATGTGCGCAAGGTTTGTGCCATGGATTGGAGAGAGCCAATTATCCAGAATGGGGCAAAGGTAGAGAATGATGATGTGGAGTCTCCAAAAGTGAAGCTGGAGAAAAACAAGAAAGGTGAGCCACCACGAGAGAAAAAGAAAGTGAAGTCGAAAAAGGGAAAGCTTAAATGGTCTCCAACGGGGAGGCATGTCATTGAACCAAATTATCTTTTAGAGGTAACTCAAAAAGATTACTTTCATCCCCCTTACATTGACGAGTCTCGTGTTTGTGGGGCCTCCCGTCCCATAACTTAGTTTATTTGGAGTATGCTATGCCGGGGGCTTACCCGGTATTTGGTCTAGCTAAAGACGGTAAAGAAGGGCGGCTTACCGGGAGGCAACTCGGGAATTTTTATCTTTTGTTTACCTCTCGGTTATATATATATATATATATATATATATATATATATATATATATATATATATATATATATATATATATATATATATATATATATATATATATATTTATCATTTTGTGTAGAATAGGTGCTACTAAAGGTTTTTTGTGTTGTGGTGTTGTGCAGGAAAGTCAATGGAGGCGGAGCAAACCGAGTGCCCATATATAAAAAAAAAATTGAAAGAAAGTTTCTGGAAAAAGGGAGCGTCCGCTCCCAAGGTGGGGGAGCGTTGCTCCCAATTGCTCAAAATGGGGGATGAGTTTCTGTAAATAGGGAGCGTCCGCTCCCAGTAAGGGGGAGCGTCCGCTCCTAATGCTGGCAGCCCACTCCTGGTCGGATTTTGAAGAGCAACCGACGGGATTTATCCAAATATTTCATAAACCCACGCCCCTCATTCTTTCTCTCTCTAAGAAACCCACAATTCTTTCCCTCTCTCTCTACAAATCCAACCTAAACCCTCAAAAATCCTTGCCCCATACCCACCAAATCAAACTCTCCACTCCCTAATCTTTACCTAAAACCCAATTTCAAGCCTAAACCCCCATTAAATCCGGCCAGTTGAGAAGATTTTTGGTCTCTTCAAGAAGGTGAATTGGTGTTGAATAGCTCGTGTTTGGGGTGGTGCTTGAAGGAAGAAGTAGTGGGGAAGGTTGTGCCTGTTTAAGGGTTGATTTTCAAGTTCATCTCCTCCAACTCTGGCGACATTCCGGCGACTTTCCGGCGTCATTCCGGCAAATCTGTTCCGGTATTCAATGGAGGATACTGGTGCCATCAATTCTATTGCGTGGACACCTGATAATTCTGCTTCTGCAGTTGGGTGGAAGTTAAGAGGACTTACAGTTTGGTCCATTTCTGGTTGTCGCTTGATGTCTACTATCCGTCAGATAGGTTTAAGTTCTTCTTCTTCCCCAGTTGTTAAGCCAAATCAAGATTTCAAATATGAACCCATGATGGCTGGAACCTCGTTTATGCAGTGGGATGAGTATGGCTATAGGCTTTTTGCAATTGAGGAAGGACCTTCAGAGAGAATTCTCGGCTTTTCTTTTGGAAAGTGTTGTCTTAATAGAGGAGTTTCGGGTACAACTTATGTCCGTCAGATTATATACGGAGAAGACATATTGCTTGTTGTGCAGTCTGAAGATACTGATGAACTTAAAATAGTGCATCTTAACCCTCCAGTTTCTTATGTCTCTCAAAATTGGCATGTGCTTCATGTGGCTGCTAGTGAGGATGGGATGTATTTAGCGATTGCCGGACTTCATGGGTTGATCTTATATGACATACGATTACAAAAATGGCGGGTTTTTGGTGATGTTACCCAGGAACAAAATATTCAATGCACAGGCTTGTTATGGATGGGAAAGATTGTTGTCGTCTGCAATTACGTTGAGTCTTCCAACACGTATGAGTTGCTCTTTTACCCAAGATATCACCTTGATCAGAGCTCACTACTTTATCAGAAACCATTGGTTGCGAAACCAATGGTGATGGATGTCTATCAAGATTATTTACTTGTCACTTATCGCCCGTTTGATGTCCATGTATGTGAATGAACGGCCTCCGAAAAAACAACAACTTTTCGCTTGCGTTGTATATATTTTTTAAAATTTTGAGTTTTGGGAGTCGCCACGCCGTTTTTAAATGAAAACATTGAAAAACCTTTTTTAAAGAGAATTTGGGCTCGGGAGTCAGGTTACGTGTTGGGAAGAACTTGGGAGTTCACTCAACACGCCTCTTTCGAGACTTTCAATCAAACATTGGACAATTATAAACATTCAAAGTGTGTGCGATTTGTGTCAATAAACAGGGCATGAAAACTTGGATTTCATTGATGGTAATTCAGAATGGATACAACTTGTGAGCCATGACAGGGGGCCACACCCTTTTACAAATGGTGACTTGCATTACAAGGCAAGAGCTGAGGCAGTCTGCTCAGGAAGTTTGGATGTCGTCCGACACAGGACTTCCTCAGAGAGGGATGTCGGACGACAGGAAGCCTCCTGGTCAGATTGCCTCTTACAACACCAAAGCTACTCTGGAAATTTGAACAAGATTATTTTAACTAAGAAAAGACACTATTCAGGGTCTAAGCTCAGTTTGGGGTTGATTAGAGTGAGCAAAGTCAAGATTGAATTTTAATGATACGGATGTCATATGACATAGGACACCCAAGGCTGTCCATGTCATATGACAAACCGCCTCCATCAACGGATTGCACCCAAAGAGGTCTTAGGTTCCCCAAATAGTGTTAGATGAACTAAAACTACTATCTGAGCATAGCTTTGAGTCACAAAGGGAACCGATCTGAGTGGATCTGAAGTCCTTGAAAGCCAGATAGCTTTCTGAGAACTGTATGTCGTATGACACAAGATCCTTTGAGGGATCCTATGTCGTCCAACACCAGAGGCCTGTTTCAATGCCCTTCAGCCAGATTGATTCCACCTTGTTCTCAATGCAAAACTAAGCTATGTTATCAACTGGAAGCAGTAAAATAGTAACACTACGTGAGTATTATGGGAGGATCACATGGATTTAATGGCCAAATGTGATGAATCACATATCAATGGCCATTGTCATGTAGCCATCACCTCCTAACTCAAAGGAAGCTAACCAAGATGCAAACTTTAATGGTGTTAAGGCCACCAAATGTTCATATCTGAGGTGGGGAGAAGTGAATATGGAAGATTCACCTCTCCACCACCTTTATCATGCAAAATCCCAGATATTTCACATAATATCAAGATATATAAGCATGCAAGATGATATAGATGAATATGCAAGAGTTTATCAGAGAGAGAGAGGGTTTAGTGGCTACCTATTGTAGTCCACAAGGTAAATGCACCAATAGTATGGTGTTTACCCCTTCAAAACACCAACAAAGGAAAGCTTTCTTTGGATCTTGGCTTGGATGTGTGTGTGTGTGAGGAGGGAGGTAAATGTGTGTGTATGAGAGAGAGAGTGAGTGTTGATTTTAGCATAGTGCCTTTACTTGCCAAAGTCCCCCTTCAAATGATCAGTCTTGCCCTTTATTTATAGGCATACTGATGGGAGATCCCATGTCGGATGACAGAAAGTTTCCACCGCCTTGGGGTCGTCCTATGTCGGACGACAACGTACATCTTTGTGACAACTTGGGCCGCAGGAAGGCAGGCCCAATGGATCAAGGAATGAATGGATTATTTTGGGTTCAAAATGCTTTTTAGCAAATAATATGAGCCCAAAAATAATGCCAATCATGGAGAGCGGACCCAAAACACGAGTTCGGGTCGGGGTACTCACAGAGCCCCTCGGCGACGTCACTTCTGCGAGAAGTGGGGTCGTCGATAAAATGAGAATCCCGGGCCGGACATGAACGGCGGGGAGAGAGATGACCAAGATGGTCAAGTGGCTGGACCTTTTATGAAAAGGATTCCTACATATCCCGTGGGGAATCAAGCCGAATCGTAGTTCATCAAGATGGACATTTGTGTCTGGGGGAAAGCGACCATAGTGGTCATGTGGCTGGACCTTTTATGAAAAGGATTCCTACGTATCCCGTGGGGGAATCAAGCCGAATCGTAGTTCGTCAAGATGGACATTTGTGTCCGGGGGAAAGCGACCATAGAGGTCATGTGGCTGGACCTTTTATGAAAAGGATTCCTACGTATCCCGTGGGGGAATCAAGCCGAATCGTAGTTCGTCAAGATGTGGCGCTAATGAGAGGCCACGGGCTTCGTACCCAAAAGTGACTATTCCAAGGGGAGTCACCCCGAAGATTGACTGTTCCAAGGGAGTCACCCCAAAGATTGACTGTTCCAAGGGGTGTCACCCCGAAGATTTGACTGTTCCAAGGGGAGTCACCCCGAAGATTGACTGTTCCAAGGGGAGTCACCACGAAGATTGACTGTTCCAAGGGGAGTCACCCCGAAGATTTGACTGTTCCAAGGGGAGTCACCCCGAAGATTTGACTGTTCCAAGGGGAGTCACCCCGAAGATTGACTGTTCCAAGGGGAGTCACCCCAAAGATTGACTGTTCCAAGGGGAGTCACCCCGCGATTTTGACTTTTTCTTTGGGAGTCACCCTCGATTTTGACTTTTTCTTTGGGAGTCACCCGCGAATTTGACTTTTTCTTTGGGAGTCACCCGCGATTTTGACTTTTTCTTTGGGAGTCACCCGCGAATTTGACTTTTTCTTAAGGAGTCACCCGCGAATATGACTTTTTCTTTGGGAGTCACCCGCGATTCTGACTTTTTCTTTGGGAGTCACCCGCGAATTTGACTTTTTCTTTGGGAGTCACCCGCAATTTTGACTTTTTCTTTGGGAGTCACCCGCAATTTTGAGAAAGACTGAGGGACGGGTGTATTTACCCAAATGAAATGATGAATAATGATGATAGACAGTCGCGAGAGACTGGCAAAATGGATCAGGGGTAAAAAAAGAATATCACCCCTTTCTGGAACGCCTATGTCGTCCGACATGGGGCTTTCCCCAAACTATTTTAATTAAAACAGTTAGGTCGTAAGATAGAGGGTTCAAAATCAGAACAGCCGCCGAGCTCTGAGAGAAAACAGAAGAGAAAAATTTGAAATTTCTCTCCCCAATTTTGATTTAAATCAAGGATGCCTCCGCGAGCGGAATCAAGAAGGCAAGTGCAACGATCGTTGTCCGAGAGGAGGAAGCTTGTCGATCGGAACAAACGGAAGAAATTTCCGGAGGGGAATGGGCTCTATTCGAGCCTTGATTTCCATACTTCCACCGCAGAGCGAATGGGGGTAAGTATTTTAAACAATCAACCCTTCCCTTTTCTTTTTCGAAGTTGGATTTCTAGGGCTCGAGATAGAATTTGGGGAAAATCGCACCCAAAGAGAAATTGCATGCTATGAGATGAGATGCAGAAGATTTCCATTTTTGTTCTTTTGAAAGAATTATGTGGTTTTAGAGATTGAAAATGCACACAAGTAAAAGAATGCACACATTATTATGAGTATGTTCTGATACCTGCGCTGTGCTTATCTGCAGGCTTTGCGGACCAAGGGTTCCCCTGAGGTGATTGCCACGATTTGGGGTATTCTTCCCGGTTCTTCTGATTTGCCCAACAGTCCCAAGGGCTTGATATTTGCTGCTGGCCTCGGCCCATTCTTTACTGCCGTCGGAGAATTTGGGGACACGCCTAGGAGCGTGGAGCTGGTCAGGGCCTTTAGGCAGTACTGGTGGGACTCTACCCACACTTTTCATCTGTCTTGGGGTGAGTCCACCATCACTCCCTATGATTTTACTGCCATCACGTGTTTACGGTTCACGGGCAGACCTATCTTTTCTGAGGATCCTGGTGTCCTGAGCCCGGACGCCATTAGAGCACTGACTGGCCTGACCCTTCGCCCGAAGGGCAATGGGGTCCTACTGGCGGACTTGCATTTGGCTTCGATGCAGCAGTGCCATCTTTTCTCTGAGGGTGTGGCTGCAGTCACGACTGAGTAGTTGGCAAGGGCGTTTTCCTGGGCTGGATTCTCCGATACCCTGTTCTGTAATGCCTCTACCACGGCATTGACTCTTCTGCTGGAGCCTCTTCGAGACTGGAGCCAGGTCTCCACCTTTTCCTGGGGTGAGGCCGGCTAGGCTCAGGTTTATAGAGCCTTGGATGAGGTGAGTAGGGGCACGGTGACCTCTCTAGATTGCTACCAGACTGTCTTGGAGGTATGCTCTTTTACTTTTCGCGCATTGACCGCTGCATTGCCTTTTTTGTCATCATTTGTTACTGCTGCTGCATACTGAAAGCTTCTTGTCTTTTGATTTCAGGTTTGGGCCTATGAGGTGTTTGGATGTTATGCTTGGGCTGTGGCTGATAGGATTGCCACAGATCTGTTCCCTGCCATTCGCAGGTGGACTTTTCAGGCTAGGGAGAGCCGGAGAGTGGACGGGGTGAAGCCCCGGAAGATGGCTTGTTATCATGATACGATGATTGCCCTTAGGGGCACCCCAGCTAGGTTGAGGCTGTTTCCATGGCATGGCAGGTATGGTGAGGACGTTGTTGGTGATGTCGCCTTGGTGACCAAGACGAGGAGGCTTCTGATTGGTCTGGAGGGAGATGCCCTGTATCTGGGAGAGAGAGTCTGTAGGCAGAATGGACATGGTGCCACCGCCCGCTTCCCTCACGATCCTCCTGAGGGGATTTGGTATACCCGGGCTCTTCCTGACTTGGAGCGCTTGCGAACGGGTATTGATGCTGCTGAGCTGTCGGATGACGGAGACTACGGCCAGTTTGTTTTTACTCGGCTGGTGACTCCTCAGGTTATGGCTGCCAGGAGGGCAGCGGGGATGCAGATACCGATGCCTCCCCGATTCTTTGAGTATGAGGCCGAGGGTGTCATTCGCCGTTCCTCGTTTGATATGTCTGAGACTCATCCCCATTTACGGCTTCCCCGCGGGACTACCTCTGTGAGCATTCCATTCTTTTCTGCTCCGTTCAAGCCTTTTACTGCTTTACTGCCTGTATTCACTATTCCTGACTGCCTCTTTTTGTTTTCATTAAACAGGTCCCAGTCAAGACTTACAGGGCTGTGGCCAAGGCGTTCACCGGGGCCATAAAGATGCTGCGCCAATTTCAGAAGAGCGCAGAGCATTGGAAGGGGAGATGCAGCTCTCAGCTTGGTGACGTCGTGCCTCCAAAGAAGAGCTATAGGCCGACTTTGGCTTCTTCTAGCTCACAGGCAGGTGGGTCGAGTCAGCAGCCCCAGCCTGATGATAATGATGGTGAGGATGATCCTTATCAGCCTCCTTTCTCCACAGTGCCTGAGTGGCATGGATATTATGGCGAGCCCCGGCCTTGGACCCGATATGAGGATGATAGCTCTGATGGCGAGATTCACGAGGCGCAGGAGGGTGGCGGCCATGGTCAGGAGCAGAGCGGCTCAGAGGAGGAGGTAGGCAGTGGCCAGGACGACAGCGGCTCCGAGGAGGATGAGGAGGATGATTTCGAGTAGGATTGATCATGGCGATCCCCTTTTTGTCATGCTTTGGACTCATTAGGGAGAGATAGAAAAACAATGCATGCACTATTTTCGTTACTTTTGGATTGTAAAACAACTATTGGATTGTAAAACAACTATTTTATTGTATTTTGTATTTTACCAACTAAAGCATTTGCTTATTTGTATATTTGCTAGTTCATATGCACAAGTCCGTCCCAAGAAAGGCACAAAATGGTGGCTTTTGATGTGATTGGGTACTTTTGTGATTGTGCATGTATTGGGTGACGTTTATGTGTCTGTGGGGGTGTTGGGTATGCCGGATCTTCTCCCATGGGCTTGATGAGTGAAAGGGAGTGTATATGTATGGTTTTTGGATGTTTTGGACATGTTTGGGCAGGTTTTGAGCAAGCATTGGGTCATCGAGGGATTGCTGCAGTTGCTGCTGCTGCTGGTGTCTGATGGGGCTTCCCATGTCGTCCGACATGGGAACCCTCTTGTATAATGACCTCACGCCCACTATTGAAGAGTTTCGGGAACTGACTGGGGGAGCTGAGTTCAGAGATGCAGTCTTCCCACGAGATTCACGACCCTTGACTGAGCAGTTGGCTGATTTCTTGGGCTTGCCCCTAGAGCAGGTATCTGATTTGATCCTCGACCTTTCATTGACCTGGCACAGATAGCCCGGTTAGCTGTATCCTGTCCGAAGCTGTTTAACCTATCCACGGCCATGGACATTTTCATGCTGATTATGATCTCCGTATACTGCTTCTGTGAGTATGATGGGGTATGCTCCGGTTTACTGCTAGGAGTTGTTAGGCAGATGCGGGGTCCTCGAGGTACCACATTGACTGAGATTCGGCCCGGGCAGGGAGAGAGAGACATAGTACCCATTTTACTGGCAGAGACATATCATGGGATGGACCGACTGGCTGGAGGGTCATTGCACATGGGACACGGCAGTCCCAGTCTGTTATCATTGTGGCTCTTTGAGCGGTTGGGACTTATCTCCCCATTACCCGCAGGGTAGACTGCAGCACCTTGGGTTACACAGCAGAGGCGAGTGGCTCCGGAGGCTTCGCAGGAGAGCTGGCAGAGGCGATTGGCCAGGTATACCACCACGGATATCCAGTATTGGGTTCCCGGATGGAGGCTTGAGACCATGAGCGGCAGGCAGGATGACTCTGCTGTCGTGAGGCTGCCGGGATTACACTTTTCATCATTTAGTGTCCCCTTACTTGTTCTGAGGCAGTATGGATACCCACAGCAGGTTATTGGCGGGTTCAGAGAGCAGATGGCCCGGGACACTGTTCCTCTTGTCATGACTGAAGGCCAGACCATCAGATTTTTCGCCAGGGACTTTTCGGGAGCAGCATTTCCTACTCATACACTGATACGGAAGACCCGGGGGATCACATATTTGTCCACCTTGTATCTCATTTGGTATGGGGATCAGATGGGACCAGTTCAGCACACCATTGAAGCACATTGCCAAGGGACCCGAGGAGGAGACCAAACTAGCCGGGAGCTACGTGATGCTGAGGCGCTGACTGACCCAGACAACGTGACCGACGATCCGACAGCAGATTTTGAGAGACTCGTAGAGAGGAGGGCCAAGATGAGGGATGACCCTGAGGTTATGGCCCGGAGGACAGCTTTGAGAGAGGAGAGGGCTGCCCAGATGGCACTGAGAGCTGCCGGATTGGTTGACTCACCGACTCATATCATTCCTGAGCCGGGACGACGGGAGACAGAACTATTTGGGATAGCTAAGCCAAAGACCTCCCGAGGATCGAGGAAGAGGAAGAAGAAGAATGCTAGTTCGGGAGTGGGAACGAGTGACTAGGATTAGGTGACCGGTCATTGTATCCCTTATTGCCGACATAGACAGTTTAGACGTACTTTTAAAAGATATTATTTTTGCTAATGTTAATGAGTCGAGAGTAGACCGTGCTTGAACTCATCAATGAATGTATTAATGTGATGAAAGTTGAAATTACTTTAGAACTTAATCAAGACACATCTTGGCAACCACAAAATACCACTGTTGACAGGGTTTGGTGATTTTTATGGTTTTTAGACCGAACCGCGAACGGCTGCCTACGTTCCCCAAAAATGGACTAAGGGGCTCAGGTCTCCGTAGTTCGACCCAATTATCTTTGTGTTTAAGAAAGGAAAAGATAGAAGGGGGACAAGTGGTGCAACCCTGTTTTTTACCTAGACTGCCCATTTTTAGGGTTTTCAGTCTAGTTGGGTATATTCTTTAGCACTTAGCGCGCCCTTTGTTTTGCACGGACTGCCTTTTGAGAGGTTTTTAGTCTCGTCTGGGTACATTATTTTTGCGCTTTTATTTTTTTCTTTTCTCTCTTTTTTTTAGAGAGGGGGAGACTCGATTTAGACGTAATAGCGGCGCAGTTTGTCGCCGTTCACCGGGTACATGAAGGGGTTACCATCCAAATCTGTCAACTTCATTGCTCCGCCAGAAAAGATCTCCTTTACCAGATACGGGCCCACCCAGACTGGCGCCCACTTGCCCAAAGGACTGAATTGATTCGGCGGCTTCTCTTTTAAGACCAAATCACCCACCTTAATGTCACGGGGATGCACCTTCTTGTCAAAGGCCCTATCCATGCGCTTATAATAAGCCCGGATGTGCTCCATTGCCTTGAGCCTTCGCTCATCTAGAAGAGCTAACTCGTCGTGCCGACTCTGAAGCCAGTCTATCTCATTGACCTCGTTTTCAAGCAGAACCCAAAGAGAGGGTATATCTAACTCAATGGGCAAAACGGCATCCATTCCATATGTCAAAGCAAACGGGGTTTCACCGGTGGTTGTTCTTACTGACGTACGATAGCCCTATAGTGCTAAGTGAAGCTTCTCAGGCCAATCCCGGCTCCTTTTGGCCATTTTCCGGATGATCCTCTCCAGGTTCTTGTTCGCGGCCGGCCTCGACAGCACCATTGGTTTGAGGGCGATAAGGGGATGATTTATGTCGCTTGATCCTGAATTCCGCAAGCAATCTGTCGGCATCTCCCTCGAAGTGCGACCCGTTATCGGAAATAATCTCGTTCGGAACTCCATACCGGCACAGAATGTTTTCTTTTATAAAACGGGCCACCTTTTTGGAGTTGAGGACTTTGTAGGATGCTGCTTCGACCCACTTGGTGAAATAGTTAACAGCGACTAAAACGAATTCTTGCCCATTATTACCGGCAGGAGTTATCTTTCCAATAACATCGATCCCCCAAGTTGCGAACGGCCAAGAAGTGCTCATACAGTAGAGATCATGGGGAGGTATATGGTTGAGATTGGAGAATCGCTGACATTTGTCACAAGTCCGCACAAACTGTAAACAGACAGTCTCCATGGAGATCCAATAATAGCCCATCTTGAGTATGCTGAACATCAAAGCTCGGGCGTTCATATGTGGCCCACATGCACCACCATGGACTTCCTCCATGACCTTTCTAGCTTTAGAGCTGATGATACAGAGCAAAAGTGGTCCTCGGTGTCTTTTCTTCCACAAGTCATCTCCCAGAATAACATACTGTGCAGACAACCTCTTCAAAGCTTGCAAGCTTTTAGCGCGAAGACCCTCTTTCATCTTACCGTCCTCTTCTGTCGGGAACGAGGCTTCGCCATGCTTAAGGTACTGAAAGATCTGGCTATACCATAAGTCATCGACCTTTTCCAGTTCAATTTGACAACAGTAGGCAGGGTTCTCACGCCTCCCAACCCTGAATGGCTTTACTGACTTTCCCTCTGGAATCTCTACCAAAGAGGCTAAAGTGGCCAGGGCATCCGCGAACCTGTTCTTGTCCCGAGGTAGGTAATGGAACGTGACCTCCTTAAATTGGTTGATCAGGTCTTCCATATAAACATAGTACATTTGCAAGTACTGGTCTACGGTTCTCCACTTATTGGATACCTGATTGATGATTAGCTGGGAGTCTCCATACACCTCCATCTCTTCGACATTTCGCTCCAAAGCTGCTTCGAGGCCGGCTATGCAGGCTTCATATTCCGCGGCGTTGTTAGTAGCCGGGAAGTTCAACTTGATAGCAATGGGGGTGTGCACATCCTTCGGATCAACCAACACCATGCCGATACCATTGCCCCTCTTGTTGGCGGCACCATCAAAGAACAACTGCCAGCGGTCTGTACCTTCTACCATGAAAATTCCATCGTCTGGAAACTGGGGTTCGAGTCCACGCGCCTCCGAGCTTGGGAACTCTGCCAAATGATCTGACAGAGCTTGGCCTTTGATTGCCTTGCGGGTCACAAACTTGATATTAAACTCGGCTAAGAAGAAGGACCACTTCGCAAGCCTCGACGACAGAGAAGACTTATCAAATAGGCATTTGATGGGGTCCATCTTTGACACCAGGTGTACTGTATGCGCCAACAGATAATGTCTCAATTTGTTGACCACCTATACCAAAGCTGCACAAGTTTCTCTAAAGCTGAATAATTCAATTCGCTGCCCTGAAGTTTCCGGCTGACGGAGTAGATGGCATTCTCCACTTTTGAATCTTATTTCTCTTGTGCGAGCATGGCGCCGACAGTCATATTTGTAACTGTCAAATATAGCAACAAAGGCTTGTCTTTATGAGGAGGATAGAGGATCGGGGGATGGACCAAGTAGGCCTTGATTTTCTCAAAGGCGATCTGACACTGCTCGTTCCATTCAACCTCCTGATTCTTCTTGAGTAGCTTAAAGATCGGCTCACAAATAGAGGTTAGCTGGTGGATGAATCGGCTGATATATTGGAGACGGCCCATGAAAGCCTTCACCTCTGTGACTGTCGTCGGTGGCTTCATCTCCATGATGGATTTAATCTTTCTCGGATCGGCTTCAATTCCCCGTTCCGTGACCATATATCCCAGAACTTTTCCTCGGACTATGCCAAAAGTACATTTTGTCGGGTTCAATCTCATGTCATGCTCCCGCAACCGATTAAAGAACTTCCTTAAGTCGACCAAGTGTTGACCATCTGATCCCTTGGAATGGATAATCATATCATCAACATAGACCTCGATCTCCTTATGGATCATGTCATGAAAAACGTAGTGACTGCTCGCTGATAAGTGGCGCCGGCATTCTTCAGACCAAAGGGCATAACCGTATAACAAAAGGTTCCCCAAGGGCTGGTGAAGGCAGTCTTTTCCTGATCTTCTTCGGCGACTTTAATCTGATTGTAACCCACAAAGCCATCCACAAATGACTTGACTTCGTAACTGGCAGTAGTATCCACCAACAAATCAATATTGGGCAAGGGAAAATCATCCTTCGGGCTAGCCTTGTTTAGGTCCCTGAAGTCCACACAAACCCTGACTTTGCCATTCGACTTGGTTACCGTCACTATGTTGGCCAACCACTTTGGGTATTCGACCACTCTACTGAAACCCACTCTGAGCAGCTTCTCTATTTCTTCTTTGACCTGGAGAGACCATTATGGCTTAATCCGGCGAAGCTTCTGTTTGACGGGCCTGGTTTCTGGGTCCAGGGGTATTCGGTGCTCCACATTTGAAGTATCCAACCTGGGCATGTCCTTGTAGGACCAGGCAAATACGTCCACGTATTCCTTGAGCAAATTAATGAGGGCTTCCCGCTCTTCCCCGGTAAAGAAACTGCCAATCTGTGTCTCTTTGGGCTCTTCAGTAGTTCCCAAATTCACTGTAGTCAATATCTCATCGGCAGCTTGGGCCCGATTGTCGTCTCGCTCAAAAACCTGCTTTATATTATCATTTAAAAAGTTTTTGTCTAAAAGGTCTGTGTCTTCTTCAAATGAATCATTATTAACCACTTTCAAGTCATTAAGATTTGTTTTAGTTAACTTATCATTTGTTAAGGTGGCAATTAAGGGATACGCAGAAAGGTCAACCATTTCATTCAACGCAAAAGGGAAGACAGAGTTAAAGACACGGCGGTGATCATCAGCCGTGAGAGTATCAGACCTATCTAGAGACTCGAACTCGATAACAAGAGACTCTGAGGACTGGAATTCAAAGATTCCTGACTCAAATGACTCTTGACCCTGATGACTCTGGACCCTAAACTACTTATTTGACTCGAAGCTTTTAACACGAGTTTGAATCTTACTTTCTCCTGCTGTCTTCCCGAGGAGTAGTAGCCTTGTCAGCGCCCTTCAGAAAGCTGGAGACTTCAAGCTGACCGAGAAACTTGTCGGAAATCATTGGTAAGCCGGTATCTTGGAAAGATGGTGCAGGGAGCTAGAGAAACCTGATGCAATCCCTTGGCTAGCTCGTCCATGACAGCCGGACTCATTGACCGAGGGGTCTGGCTCACCTTGTCAATACCCTGCGGATAAGTCATCTCATCTCTACCGATCTTTGACATTACAACCTTATCATAGTGGCCAAAAGGAGGGTTGACCTGGATGATGCTGATGAAGTTTTCCTCGAGAGATACCTTGATTCTGCCTTGGTTAACTCTATATTCCATGGGAGTCTTATATTCTGCCTCCAGATCAGCCAGTTTTTAGTTGGACTTCGCAGTGGCAACAAACTCAGAACTCTTTACCTCAATAGGATCAATGATGACGGGAGTGTCGGGCTGGACTTTGTTTTGGCTGACTGTTTCCTTGGTAGGTTCCTTGGCGTAACTGACGTAATAGTCAAATTTGCCTGAGAGTTCCCCTAAAGTTCCCACACTCTTGTCTCCAGCTTCGTACCTCTCCTTCAATTTCTGTTGCATGGACTTCCTCTTCTTCTTCTTTCTTGAAGGAGCATCTTCGTTGATCCAGTCTTGATAATCATCTTCCAAATAGTCCTCGCAATCACACACATCATACCAGATGTGGGGTATGGGTTGAGCTGGGACGGCCCCACCTAGCACTTGGTCATCACCATTGTTGATTACCGAATCGGCCATTCTTAACACTGGAATGTTGAAATTGACGATTTTTACTGTCTATCTGAGACTGCTGGAAATGAATCCCTGACCGGAGAGAAACTGACTAACCGACCACCCGGAACTCTGACCCAATACTTGCCCGCTGAAAGGGGGAGAGAACGGTTTTAGGTAGGGGAGAGGATAGGCTTAGGATGGGCTCATGCATATGCTCTTTTTGTTTTTTTTTTCTTTATTATTTTTTTATAAAAATGATTTTTATTAATCCTAGGAATGGTTGGAAAAGGGGGACACCTTCTTTTTCGCATTCTACACTATTCCTGGATTAGTGGGTTCCATCACTACGTCTATAGACCCCATGTATTCCACCTGTATTGCACCCTCGGGACGGACAATCTCGGCAGAGGTCCTATAGGGCACGTGGAACCCACCAATCAAAAGGGAGAACGGACCTATGGGCATACAAGTCAAAACAAGTCAAACTCGAGATTTTCAATACCAAGTCCAAGTCAACGTCTAGACTCGGGAGGAGAGAGGGTCGAAAGTACGTTTGAATGTACGAGACCTCATTTTGCAGGTAAATTCCTGGAAAAAATTCGGCATGACCTCTCCTCTCTTTGAGTCGAAAATCCGGCATGGCCTCTCGTTGCCTTATGGCGAAATTTCGGCATAACCTCTCGTTTGTATGTGTCAAGAATTCGACACGGTCCCGCGCTAGCACATGTCGAAGACGCGTCATGACCTCTTGCGAAGCCAAGTCGAGAAATCGGCATGTACCCACGTTGAGATATGTCAAAGTTTTGACACGTACTCTCGTTGAGTTATGTCATAATTTCTTCATGAAGAAGGAGAGTATGCCAAGACTTTGGAGACGAAGTATGACTCGGACTTTGTGAGAAAATTTTGAAAACCGAGTTTGAAAAATGTTTTGAAAAGTATTTTGCCAAAAACCAACCGGTCACGGTAGAAAGTGTGTCACGGACAAGTGTTGGCTCCTACTCTAATGGCTAGGAGGACTTTAGGCGCTCAAGCGTAAGCGAAACACGTCACTGTCCGCGATGCCGTCCGTACACTCCCGGGTTCTAACTCTATGTGCGGGTAGCGTGCGAGTAGTGTGAGGGCATCTTCTAGGAAAATATATTTTTTTTGTTTTTTTTGTTTTATCCATTTTTTTTTTTTTTGTAAAAAAGATTTTTTTATGCAATATGCAAAAAAGGAAAGACAAGAGAATGAGCCCAAAGCACGACAAAAGGGGACTGCCCCAAATGTCAAGATCACCAGCAGCTCTATTCCAGAAATCATCACCGCCTGTTCATCTGATCGATTGAACACCTTCGCACTGCATTCCTATGTCGTCTGACACAGGACTTCCCAGGAAGGGGATGTCGTCCGACATAGGGATGCTGACCAACAGGGCCGAGCAAACTTCAAAGGGGGAAGCCCCCACCATCCCAAAAATGCCACATACCAAGGCATATAAAGCATATAGGCACAGAATCATGGCAAGGCACATAGGAGCACACATAATGACACAAATTGCACACAAAGAGAATGAAGAAATTGTCCAAGTTGATTTAAAGAAAGTTAGACCCTTTTAAGAAAAACTTTTCCTTTTTTCAAAAAAAAAGAAGAATGATACCGGTACGCGGGATTGTTAGACCACAATTTATCCCAAGCCCCGGGTTAGGGAGCGATACATGAAGGTTAATGGTTTTCACCTATATACCAAGTATCGTTTTCATTTTTTTTTCAAAAACAAAGATTTTTCAATGTTGGTCCCCAGCGGAGTCGCCACTGAATGAACGGCCTCCGAAAAAACAACAACAACTTTTCGCTTGCGTTGTTTATCTTTTTTTAAATTTTGAGTTTTGGGAGTCGCCACGTCGTTTTTAAAGGAAAACATTGAAAAACCTTTTTTAAAGAGAATTTGGGCTCGGGAGTCAGGTTACGTGTTGGGAAGAACTTGGGAGTTCACCCAACACGCCTCTTTCGAGACTTTCAATCAAACATTGGACATTTATAAACATTCAAAGTGTGTGCGATTTGTGTCAATAAACAGGGCAAGCAAACTTGGATTTCATTGATGGTAATTCAGAATGGATACAACTTGTGAGCCATGACAAGGGGCCACACCCTTTACAAATGGTGACTTGCATTACAAGGCAAAAGCTGAGGCAGTCTGCTCAGGAAGTTTGGATGTCGTCCGACACAGGACTTCCTCAGAGAGAGATGTCGGACGACAGGAAGCCTCCTGGTCAGATTGCCTCTTACAACACCAAGCTACTCTGGAAATTGGAACAAGATTATTTTAACTAAGAAAAGACACTATTCAGGGTCTAAGCTCAGTTTGGGGTTGATTAGAGTGAGCAAAGTCAAGATTGACTTTTAATGATATGAATGTCATCTGACATAGGACAGCCAAGGCTGTCCATGTCATATGACAAACCGCCTCCATCAACGGATTGCACCCAAAGAGGTCTTAGGTTCCCCAAATAGTGTTAGATGAAATAAAACTACTATCTGAGCATAGCTTTGAGTCACAAAGGGAACCGATCTGAGTGGATCTGAAGTCCTTGAAAGCCAGACAGCTTTCTGGGAACTGTATGTCGTATGACACAAGATCCTTTGAGGGATCCTATGTCGTCCGACACAAGAGGCGTGTTTCAGTGCCCTTCAGCCAGATTGATTCCACCTTGTTCTCAATGCAAAACTAAGCTATGTTATCAATTGGAAGCAGTAAAATAGTAACACTACGTGAGTATTATGGGAGGATCACATGGCTTTAATGGCCAAATGTGATGAATCACATATCTATGGCCATTGTCATGTAGCCATCACCTCCTAACTCAAAGGAAGCTAACCAAGATGCAAACTTTAATGGTGTTAAGGCCACCAAATGTTCAGATCTGAGGTGGGGAGAAGTGAATATGGAAGATTCACCTCTCCACCACCTTTATCATGCAAAATCCCAGATATTTCACATAATATCAAGACATATAAGCATGCAAGATGATATAGATGAATATGCAAGAGTTGATCAGAGAGAGAGAGAGGGTTTAGTGGCTACCTATTGTAGTCCACAAGTTAAAGGCACCAATAGTATGGTGTTTACCCCTTCAAAAAACCAACAAAGGAAAGCTTTCTTTGGATCTTGGCTTGGATGTGTGTGTGTGTGTGAGGAGGGAGGTGAGTGTGTGTGTATGAGAGAGAGAGTGAGTGTTGATTTTAGCAGAGTGCCTTTACTTGCCAAAGTCCCCCTTCAAATGATCAGCCATGCCATTTATTTATAGGGATGCTGATGGGAGATCCCATGTCGGACGACAGAAAGTTTCCACCGCCTTGGGGTCGTCCTATGTCGGACGACAGCGTACATCTTTGTGACAACTTGGGCCGCAGGAAGGCAGGCCCAATGGATCAAGGAATGAATGGATTATTTTGGGTTCAAAATGCTTTTTAGCAAATAATATGAGCCCAAAAATAATGCCAATCATGGAGAGCGGACCCAAAACATGAGTTCGAGTCGGGATACTCACAATATGCCACGTGAAATTATCTGGTGAAGCTGACTGGTATTTTCCAAAACCCCTTTCTATTTCCCAACCCCTTCTTCCTCCTTACTCCCTTCTTTATTTCTCTCTTTCCCCCACACCTCCATTAACACCCCTGCTTCATACCTTCCAGCCGCCATACCCTCTTCTCTTCATCTTCTCATTCTAGACCCCTCCCTCCTCCATAAGCAAACCTTATGCCCTCTCCCTTCCTAAATTTCGGCCTCCCATTAACCCACTTCCTCTCTTTATCCAAAACACATAAATTCGAACCATTACCTCCGTTTTGAACCCACCCACCGCCTCCTCCTTCAATTCCGACCACATATACACCATTCTCAACCTTCAATTTCTTCATTGTTCAAGAAATTTGAATCCCTAAAAATTTCGATTTTGGGGCGTTTTGACATGATCTGAGGAAGCATTATTCGGAGCAACAAGGTGGAGTTTGGGATTTCGAAAAGCTTATTAAGGTAATTTTCGACTTTCTTTCTCTGTTAAAGCCTTTAATTTCTTGGGGAGCTGTGGAGGTTCGGTTGGGTTTGAACGGAGATACTGCATTGTGTTGGTGATTATTTGTTGCTGAGATTGCATTGTGTGATTGTTGTGATTGTTTGAGCAAAAATGGTTAAAACAAAAAGGGTAACGCTCAGGAGTCCGTTTTGGTGACAAAAGAAGTCGGTTTATTTGCTCCCTCATGTTTTTATATTTGTTATGATTTTGTTCGTCACACTGAGGGCGTTGTGAGATTGAAGCGTGGGGGAGGAGGTTGATTTATGTTGTAAATTGATATAAAAAAAATAATAATAATAAAAGAGAGGCTAAGTGAAAACCCGAGAGGGCACTTAGGAAAAAGGAGAGGGTGTGTTTTGAAAAAAAAAAAAAAGAAAAATTTTGAAAAAATAAAAATAAAAAATGAGAGGCTAGGTGAAAATCGGAAATGGCACCTAGGCAAAAGGTGAGAAATTGAAACATTGTCTATTTTTTATATCACCGGAGTTGGAGACATAAGGGAGGACTGGAGCGTCGGGTAGGATTGTTTCTTTTGGTGTAGGAGGTACGATTAAAGGCGTTAGGATAGAAAATCCTCATGTTTTTCTTTTGGTGATATAAGAGGTGTTGGTGTATTGCACGAGGTAAGTCTTTGCTTGAGCATTGACTTTAGTTTGAGGGAGTAGTAGTGAGAGGATAGCGTGGGGGAAGCTTAGGACATTGTAGTTCCCCCTAGCTTTTTATGTGTAGGTCTTAGTTTGGATGTTTTTTTTTTTTGCATATTTGGAGAGGGATCAAACTAGGGCCATTATTACTATTGTTATTATGGAGTAATAAGGAGTGGAGTTTCATTCTCCGAATGTGTTATGTTGATATCATTGAGTTTGACGATTTAGAGGAGTTAGGGAAATCACGTTTCCCTCGCGCGCCTGTTTTAGATCTGGAGTTAGCGAGGAATTAGAAATTTACTCAGGGATGAGTAAAGGTTTAAGCGTGGGGGAATTTAATAGGTTGATTTTAGCCTTGGTAATTCCTCGATTTTTTCGAACATTTTATAGCAATTTGGTTATATTTTGTGTTTATTTTAGTTAAATTGCTATATTTTGTATTAGTGAGGAAACAATGTAATAGGAAAGATTATGTTTAATATTTTTATGTAATATGAGACAATGGTATTTTTGGAGCAATGTTATTTTGAAGAGGCTAATTGGAAAGTCAACATTCAGTCAAAGCCAGGCCAAACTACAAAGCACCAGAGTTCAGTGACCAGAAGGCGATTATGGAAAGTTGGGTGACCAAATCGAAAAGAAAGAAATTAGGAAACAACTTCAGCACGTGAACAAAGGCGTGGAAAAAAAAAGAAGAAAAAGAAGGCGCGTGGAACGAGGGCATCAGTGCATTGACCGAGGTAGGAAAGGATTTGTTTGGATTTTAAAAATTCGTTTTCCTTTTTTCTTCAACAATAGTTTTAGTTAGACTTTTTATTATTACTTTTTCCTAGAGAGTTGACAGTTTTTTATGGAGAACTAATTTCTTTTCTTTGGATTTAATTTTTGGAACCGTCTTGAATTCAATTGAGGTTAATTTCTTTTCATCTATTTTGTCCTATTCATATTTTCTTCTGTTTTAATTGATTGATTTGATTTCTAGGGTTTTTCAATTAGGCCAATTGTTAAATCTTGGATCTTAATTCATTGCTAGAATTCCCTAAGATTGTGTCAATTTAGGGTTTCACAAGTAGCAAATTTATGATTTATGCATGTGTCATGGTAAATTGTGATAGGAAGAAAATAGACAAGTGTCTAATTGAAATAGCATTAGAACGTGTTCTCGATCTTAATCTCTTAAAGCGGAATCAATTGATATTGTGAATCTAGACTGTGCCAGTTAGGTTTAGGTATTGATTAGGGTTATTAGTGAATGTGTCATTTCTATTAACTATTATCAAAGGAAGAGATAGAGATTGAAATATATCTCGTGATCGAGTGAATAGGGTAAAAGTGAAAAGAGTTAACAAATGATATTTGAATGATAGACGGGGAAAATAATTGATCCAAAGTGCTTTCCGTTAATTGTTTAAAACTTAGTTTTTAATTTCCGTCTTAGGAATTTAATAAAATCAATCTTAGACCCCCAATCTTGTCAAGTGACAATTGTGCAAATAAATAACCGTTCTTCAGTGGATCGACCCTGGATTTGTCCTAGCTGCAGTTTTGTAGCCGAGTCATGTCTTGGTAATTAATTTGTAGGCGTGCGAGTCGCTTAGGCAAGACTTTATATTCACTATATGAAATGAGTTACAAAGCCAAAATTGTTCCCTATAACTATTACAATGTAATCTCAATGAAACAAGAGAGATAAAGAACGAATTCCTATCCTAGCCAAAACACACACTCAAACCCAAAGTATTTGAGTGTGAAATAATGTATGGGAGTACGGAACTATTCGAACCAAAAATAACTCTATGTCTTATGCAAGAAGGTGTGTTAAAGGCATATCTTGAATTGTCTCCTCCTTGACATATTTATAGTCTTCAATTTCTTAAAGGCTACTCAATTGTAAAAGCTGTGGGGTTGTCTTGGCGTGTGGAGTGAGTGGAGAAGTGGTTTGAGCTCCACTCTTGTTATTGAACTAAAGATGGAGTCAATCCCACAAATATAGCAACCGTTTCCTATCCCCAAGTCCACGCATCACTACCTTGTACACCCAAGCTTTTCGACCTTGTACTCTCTTTGAATCAGCAACAACAACTTTGAAATGATCTTCCTACGTTTTGAAGTTGTTGACACAAAATGACTTTTATGCATAAAACACCATTTATGCATAACTTTCTTTTTCCAACAATCTCCACGTTTCTAGCTCATAATTCCACCATATTGTATCCTAAAAATTGGACTTACATACAAAAATCTAACAGACAATATTAGCACATTAGTATATAAATCGTTATTCAAGAAATCTGGAACTATTTAATTTTCAGCGTCGGATAACACTTAGGAAGTGTTGGCAACACTTGTGGTAACACCACCGTTTGCACTAACAATCTTAGCGTTGGATAACACTTAGGAAGTGTTGCAACACTTGTGGTAACACCACTGTTTGCACTAACAGGGATGATGTCAAAACATTAAATTGAAACAAAAAGATTAATCTTTTGTAATTCAATAAGATAAAAACTTCTTAAATTTATAAAATATCTTAATCAACACAAAAAACAAGCCAAAATCTTATAAAAACGCGTATTTTCTTAAGTTTAGAAAAAAACGTGTTTTGATTCCCCCGCTAATACCAGTGTTTGAGTAACAAAGTGCCAGTGTAAATAGTGTCAGTGCATGTATTATTAAGTGTCAGTGTAAAAAAGTGTAAGTGTTAGTGTAACAAAGTGCCAGTGTAAATAGTGTCAGTGCATATATTATTAAGTGTTAGTGTTAGTGTAAAAAATTGTCAGAGTTAGTGTAACAAAGTGCCATTGTAAAGAGTGTCAGTTCATGTATTATTATGTGACGGTATAAAAAATTGTCAGTGTTAGTGTTAAAAAGTGTCAGTGTTAGTGTAAACAAATACCAGTGTGAATAGTATCAGTACATATATTATTAAGTGTCAGTATAAAAGAGTGCCAGTGTAGGGTAAAAATGTGCCAACGTTAGTAAAAAAAAGTGTCAGTGTGAAGAGTTCCAGAGCATGTATTATTAAGTGTCAGTGTAAAAATGATATTTCCTTAAAATTAAAAAAAACGCGTTTTTTATAAGACCAACTTTAAAAACAATGGATAGTTGAAAAAAAAAAACTAAAAATATGCGCTAAAATACCTTTGAGTATTGTAACTTTTAAAATTTAACCTCAAAGTTGGTGGGTTGAAATTGTAACTTTTAGAATTTAGCATCACTATTGATATGCCATGATTTTTAGATTAATAAAGAGACTAATTGGGATCATTACCTTACAATTGGGGTTACAAAATATGGAATAAAATTACATGATTACAAGAGTAATGGCTCCCACATTAATAATGTTTAATTGGGTATTGATTCTTGGCTTTTGATGGAGCTATATGTTGAGTAACCTAGAACAATTTAAAGATACTTTTTCTAGCAATTCTCCCTTCCTCCCCTTGGCAATTTGTTCTTCTTTGTTCTTTGGCCTCCTAGCTCAAAGTTGAATGGTGATTTTGTCCAAGCATTGATTCAATTCGCCAGAGATTCTAGTATGCAAGAATTTTCCGGTCCATTCGTTTTATCATGGAAGGCGAACATACAAATTAAAACAACCTCTCAAGTACAACTCGGTGAGTGGGCGAATTTGTGTTAAGGATAGTGTGTTGCACACGACTCAAATAACATCAAAATGATCAACCTACGATTTTTTCTCTTTATTTATGTTTTATTGTAATTTGTATTAATGAAATTGTAATTCTTTTCTCTTTTGTGCTTTTGTAAAAAAATTTCTAACAAAAATATCGGAAATGGTGTGGGAGGTGGCCAACTTCTCCAGGAGATGACTGAATAGTGGTGGATTTGGCCGGTGGTGGGTGAGGGTGAGCAACTGGGATGGTGATGGTGGAGAGCATGAAACTCAAGTAGAAGGGAAAAAGAATGAAGTTAACGATAAATGGGTGTGGGAGGCAAAATAATAATCATCATAAAACATATTTTCAAAAAAAATAAATCATTATGCAATTTTATATATTATGAAACATAATTTAGGAAAACTAAAAGAAATTCCATCTCTTTAGTTTTTAAAATTTGGTCTTTTTTTAGAGGCAGTTTTTCTGTTAAAAAAATAAAATTTGAAGGTTGTAAAGTTTTGGGCCATTTACCCAAAACTCCTTTTTTTGAAAGATGAATTTTACAAAATAAAAATAAAAAAAAGTTGAAAACTCCCAAAAATTTTCTTGGTATATTGAATGGGCAAAAATATATATGTGCTACCAAGGAAAAGATTATAATTTTTTATAATTTCTACAAAACCCATGTATTTATCAGCTGTTTACTTCGTATTTATCAGTTGTTTAATTGATAAATACATTAATCAGTTGTTTAGACAAACAATAAGCACAAAAATCTTTCAAATTTCAAAATAACTAATAAATTACAGTTATTAGTTGTTTAAGCAAAACAACTGATAAATGTAATTAGTAATTAAACAACTAATAGATAGTATAACTTATAACTGATAAATATGAGGCTTCAGAGAAATTATGAAAAGTTATAATCCCTTCGATCATAGAGCGTATACGGGGCTTCGAAGGAATTATGAAAAGTTATAATTCTTTCGCTAATAGTGCCTTTTTTTTTTGTCTTTTTCTGTAAATTTCGTTTTTGGCGATGATTTTTTTTTAGAATCATAACTTAGGCTGGTTTTTTTTGTTTGTAAATTGCATCTTTTTTAGAGAGTTTTTGATGAAAACTCCTTTATTTTTTAACGAAATGGGGGCAAAATAAACAATTATTGAATTTAATAGGAGGAAATGCAATTTTCAAATAAGTTCATTAGATTTTTCGTTCATTTTGTTAGCTTCCGTCCAGAGACAAACAAAAAAAGACCAATTTCGCCATAAATTGTGAACATTAGACATTAAATTGCTAAAATTGTAACGTTAGGACCTAAAGTGCAATTCATGTAAAACTTTGGGGTACTAATGTGCAAACCTAATTTGAACTTTGTCTCCCTCCCCAACCCTGACTCTACTCTAGGATGCGGTAACAATTGTCATCATTGATCAGGGGCGGACGTGACTAAGTGCATGATGGTGCACAGGCACCACCAAAAAAAATTTTTTTTTTTTTTTTACAAAAGGACATCGTTTTGCTTAAAGGAAAAAAAAAAAGGATTAATAGAATTTGGAACGATCAGTATTCAGAAACAACTACGTCGTCCGTCTCCTACTCTCCTTCAGTTGCTGCGTCTGCGTGCATCTCGCTCGGCCATCTCCTCCCTCCACCGCCGCCGACCTCTCCTCTCCGGCCATAGAATGGGCGAACCAAACCCCCCTCCGCAACCCCCTCACAAAATCAACACAGGTAACTGGTTCATTGTTCTTTCCTTCTCCCTAAATCCCTGAATTTTCGAAGCCCTAAATTTCTAAATCTCAAACAAAATTAGGGCTTTTTAATCGAAACCTCTTTCTAATTGGTGTTTTTCATTTTTTTCTACGGCCTGTTGCTAATCAGATTCTGACCTGTACTTCATCTAATGATTTGTCTTGAATTTTATTGTTAATTATATGATTTTCTATTGTTATGATGAAAAAAATCCCTAATTTTTGCTGTAATATTAAAAGCTCTAATATTTTCTTTATTTTTCCAGATTTGGAATTGTTCTACTACTCTGTTACTGGTCCAGTTAAATTTCCTAGTATATATGTATGTATTTTGAACCTCAAACCTATGATTATGACTATCTGTGTTTTGCTTGAAAAATTGTTTTGATGATAATCAATTAATCGATATTCATATACTGAAGTCGAGAAGTTTTTACCAATGAGTTTGTGCTTTAAGGTAAGATTGAGTTAAAGTTCAAAATTTCAATTGAAACGGGAGAAAATGGTGTGGTGGCTCTAAAATTTCTGTTCATACATTTTTGAAGCCTTTTCTTCACATGGTAACTATTTGAGGTTTGTATACTTCGAACGTGATACTTTAGTGATCAGAGGAACATGTGAGCGTGAATTGACGATTCACCAAAATTTTCAGTGCTTATTAACTGGTGTCTAGAAAATGCAAACAGCTCACTAGAGATTTGAGATAATTAATTGATTTATAAAGCCACAACCTTACTGTTCTCGTTTGCAGTCACTCATATCCTTATGAATGTATCACTTTGTACTTTATTGTTGTACAAAGTTGCTTGTTGATATGAGTGAATAGCGTGATGGTGCTTCATACTTTGTTGGTCATACTGAAGTGATGGCATAATATAATGCGTTTATAGGAGTTACATCACTTTCTTATTAGGAAGTAACCACACCTATTTGAATTTAGACAATAATTCTATTTTA
This sequence comes from Adenophora triphylla var. japonica, assembly GCA_022495995.1. NCBI lineage: Eukaryota > Viridiplantae > Streptophyta > Magnoliopsida > Asterales > Campanulaceae > Adenophora > Adenophora triphylla. Next base: position 230,849 of record JAFEMH010003370.1, read on the forward strand.
CTTATGTGTTGCAAAAATTTCATTTTGTACCTATTCGCATTGGTGGAATATACTCTTCTTTTGGCATATAATGGTGTAATATTAAAAGCCCTAATATTTTCTTTATTTTTCCATAACACGGAATGGGCGAACCAAACCCACCTCACAAAATCAAGAAGAATTTTTTGAATCAAAGGTGAACCGTAGAAATTTAAAGCCTATTATATTTTTATATGTAAATGTATTGAATTTTAGTTTTGCATTTTTTTTTTAAAGAATAGGCACCACCAATAGTATAGGTGTAGATCCGCCACTGTCATTGATCCCTGACTACATTGTGTGAAGGATTGTTTGGTTGGTTGAAATTGTGCGAGGACTTTATGATATGTTTATTTAACCTCTCATTTTGTTGTTTCATAGCTGCAATATATTGTACTTTGCTGTATAGGTTTTTCAATTTTTTTGTCACATGTCTTACTATTTTTTTTCAATTAGTTTAGTTTTCTCCTTTTATTATATAGATAGCCTTGCTTTTAACATAATTAATTTATATAATATGATTAGGATATGAAGATATACGATACCGACTTGTTAGCTCAACTGAGAGCAGTATTGCTAAAAAACCGAAACAAATACCGAATCGATCAATCTCGAAATCAAAAACTGATAGAACAAAACATTTTGAGACAAAATCGTTATAATTCGAAAATTTAAGAAACGAAGATATACGGTACCGATACCGATTCCGATTTACCCCAATATCGGGACGTCCCTTACCATACTCACCCCTAGAAATACTTTAATCGTTTCTAGTAATTTCGCCAACTCCTATGCGCCGCCCCTTGTGTGCAGCCTTGCAGTTGATGTTTTTATTTCTTTGTAAATTATCTTGATTAGGTTTAGGTCTAATATACTCCCTCCGTCTCGATAGAAGCGTCACCCTTTTAGGGGTGGCACGCAAATTAAGGAAAAGTGTGGGAAGAAAAAATGTTGTGAGTGTAATTTAAAAATAGGAGAGAGAATTAGTGGAGGAAATAGTAAATTTTAAAAGTGTTGTGAGTGTAGAGGAGAGAGAATTAGTGGAGTGAATAGTGGATGGGATAATAAAATAGTAATAAAAGTTTCTTTTTTAGGAAAGGGTGACGCTATAAACGGGACGCCATTTTGGGTAAAAAGTGACGCTTCGGCCGGGACGGAGGGAGTATATATATGTACTCCCTTCGTCCCGGATCTTGGTGCCTAGTTTGACTTTTCACGTAAATTAAGAAGAGAGTATTATATTGAAAGTGTTGTGAGTGTGAAAATAAAATAGGAGAGAGAATAAGTGGAGGAAATAATAAATTATAATGGTGTTGTGAGTATTAAAATAATGTAGGAGAGAGAATGAGTGGAGGGAATAGTAAAGATTTCTTTCCTTTTTAGGAAATGTGCACGTAGGTTTGGGACGCCCAAAAAAAAAAGTGTGCACGTAGATATGGGACGGAGGGAGTATATATATATATATATATATATATATATATATATATATATATATATATATATATATATATATATATATATATATGTCAAAACTTGTAAAAACGTGTTTTTAGACTACGTCGTCGACTCTTCCACTTTTTTCATACCGTCTCTCCGCCCCGTCACTGTCAACAATCGCCATTGAAGAAATCGCAATTGTGAATTCAGATCATAAATTCAATCTCAATTAGTGTTATCTCAAGGTTCGAATTTGCTTATTGAAATTTAATTAGGGTTTTTGTTTGTTGATTTTTACTAATTTATGAACGTTGGGAAGGATTTGCTGTTGGCTTTGATTGGATGGAGTCATTGTGAATTTGTCAAGAATGGTAATCGATTGATTGATTGATTTTGTTGGAGAGGGAGAGAGTGAAGAAGGGGTGTATTCTTTGCTAACTTTGTTGTGAATTTATGAATGTTGGGAAGGATTTCTTTGTTTCTTTGTTGGTGGGGATTTGATGTGCCAGTGTTAGGAATTTGATGTGCCAGTGCTAGAGATTTGATGTGCCAGTGTATGTGTTTTTGAGTGTCAGTGCATGTGTTTTGAGTGTCAGTGCATGTGGGAATTTGAGTGCCAGTGTATGTGTGTTTTGAGTGCCAGTGTATGTGTTTTCAAATGCCAGTCCATTTGTTTTTGAATGCCAGTGCTTGTGTTTTTGAGAGCCAACAAAAATTATTACCAGTGTTTTTGAGTGCCAGTGTATGTGTTTTTGAGTGCCAGTGCATGTGTGTTTTGAATGCCAGTGCATGTGTTTTTGAATGCCAGTGCTTGTGTTTTTGAGAGCTAGCAAAAATATTAGTGTAACAAAGTGCCCGTTGTAGTATCAATAAGTGCCGGTGCAAAAAAGTGCTAGTGCATGTATATTAAGTGACTTTATAAACTAACACTAGCACTTGGTTACACTAACACTGGCACTTTGTTACACTAACACTGGCACTTTGTTAAACTAACACTGGCACTTGTTTTACACTAACACCAGCACTTTGATACACTAACACTGGCACTTTATTGCACTAACACTGGCACTTTTTTACACTGGAACTGGCACTTTGTTACACATACACTGGCACTAAGTTTCTGGACAAAGAGAGCTTTTAACTGACACTTTTTTAGACGTGCACTGGTACATTTTTACCATAACCCTGGCAATTATTTATACAACTACTGGCAATTATTTAGAACAAATTCACATAATTCCCAATTGAATTGACCCAAACTTCAGCAAATTAAACCCTTTATCCACACCATTGAAGGACATTCTGTTTATCCAACGAAAAAACGAAGAGTTATGGAATCAAATCACATATTTATCTCCAATTAATTATGTACCAATCAATAAAGTACCAATCAATTATGTAACGAAGCAGAGTTGACAATAGACATTAATGGCGGAACTAGGGCACGAATTGTAGGTTACAAAATACTCAAACTGTGTGAACGCCGGAGAACGATCGGAGCTTCGGATGGCCAGAGAAGATGATCGGAGCTTGGGATGACACGAATTTGTAATATTAACACTGACATTTATCATGGTTGCCAGTAATTACAAAAATGTCACCGTTTGTTTTGAAAACACGTTTTTCCTTATCTTAAGAAAAAACTAGTTTTTTATAAGACCAACTATATATATATATATATATGATCTTTGCCGAGGAATTGTGCTTATCAATCTTCCTCCACGTGGCAGGACTGATCACCTGGCTCCTTGACCTGAAAACAGAACCCACGACTAGCCGGATGTGTCTCCGGCGAAGACGCTCGGGCGTGAGAGTAAGATCACAGTTGTATATAGCTCAAAATGTATAGAATAATGAATTCTGATAACAAAATGGCAGTTACCTTTGCACCGTTGATAGTGACGAAGTATTTATAGGCATGAGTAATGTATTTTTGGTGAGGAGACATGTCCTCCGAGATTATAGCAGCGGTTATTCAGTCATGTGAACGTGTTAGTAACTGTCCCTGATTTGTAGGGATGTGGTTACGAGAATAGTTCAACCGAATACGCCTGCAAGTATCAAGTCGTCACTTGTTGATTTAGGTCGAGGTCGCCACTCGTGGAATGGTCGACCTGACTGCCGGGTAGAGCATGGTTCGTACCCGAATTGTAGCATGGATCATGAGGTCGGACTAAGTTAGGTCGGGACCTGTAGGTCGGACCATGGGCTTAGTCGACTGTCGCTTGAGATGGGCTTTGGGCCTTGCTCTGACTGGGCCAGCCCTATTTAGAATGTGATAGTCAAAGCTGGATGTAATTGGGCTTTACTTGCTTGGCCCAACTCGGCACTTTTGGTATGTTCAGTGGCCCCCAACTTTCGAGTTGACTTTGTCGACTAGGAAGTTAAGGAAATTTTTGATGGCAATTGTTGTTACTCGAAGGTCTCTACTCGTTCTGAGGTTTAGTCGATCCAAGATGACGTGGCTCGATCCTGGACGTCGGCGATGGACGGTCAAAGATGAAGGAGCGCCGTTTTTGCCATAATGATTACAATTTTGACGTTTGAGAGTCCGCCTAGGAAACAGTTTCCGTAATTAATTAGGAAAATTAATTTTGAATTTCCCTTTGCCCTTTCCAATTCAAGAAGATATAAATTCAAGAATCCTTCCCCATTTACAACTTTCGCCTTCCCTGAACTCTGTGCTTGATTCCGGCGGTGATAAAGGAAGTTGACTCCTGCTATAACTTGGTGTTTAGCCCTCCATAGTTCCGTTTTCTCTTCACTGCTAAAGGTATTCCCCTTATTCTTTAAAATTAGGGCTTTAATTTCTGCACTTTCTTTGATTCCGCCATGGCTAGAACCTTTAGTACAGAGCCCGGAGCTTGGTATGGGTACTGTAAAGTCAATCGTAGGGTTTATAAACATTTAAACGGAGAGTGGAGGGAGATGACCATGGAGGAATGTACTTCAATTTTAACCCGATGGGGTTTGCAATTTACTGAATTAGCTTTGCCTGTAGGAGAGAACTTAGGTACTTTAGGAACGAATGATCCAAGAATTGAGTCCTTCCATCTTTTTCACGAGCTCCTCGACCATATTGCCATTTTTTACCTTCAGGGCCCCAACAAACCTTCCTTCCTTAGGAACAGAATTGGATTTCCTGGGGAATCTAGGTCGCCCCTTAGCATATCTACTAGGACTCCTGAGACTTCATGTAGGACTGATTCCCCTGTTTTCCCTTCTTCTTATACAGATATGTCAACTTCAGGAGAAGCTGGTGTCTCCACTTCCTCAAGTCCACGCATTGTGAATGCTTTTGAGACTACAGTGGTACCAGGCAGGAATGAGAGAGGATATGTGCCACAAGGGCCACTCAGGGGGAAGCAGAATCTTCCCTCCAGACTGTCTACCATCCATGACTTCTGTGAGGTGGATAGAAAAGAATTCGAGGTTACCCTTTATACCAAGGCTGACTTCTTCAAGAAGTTTGGAAAGAATTACAAGACTGATGCCACCAGGGTGGCCTTCTACTATGGCCAGTTCATTGCCGGTCTTAGACTGCCGTTAGATCCCTTCATCAATGAGTTCTTAGAGTGTGCCAATGCCCTACCTCTCCAATTGGGTGCCAACACATGCAGGGTTTTGGTTTGTTTCATCATGGTGTGTCGCTTCTTAGGGTATGAGCCCTGTATGAGGGTTTTTAGAGAGTTTTTTGCTGTGAAGTTTGATAAGAATGGGGGCATAAGTACTCCCTCCAAAGCAAACTCACCCAAATTATTCATAAATTTGCCTAGCAAAGTTGGTGGCTGGAATTCCCATGTAGCAGTAGTGGAGAGTAGACTAGGATGGGAGTTCCCTCTACCAAGTGAGGAGACCCAGGTGGTGAGGGATGAAGATCAGTGGGAACCTCATTGGCATGGAGACCTGCGTAGGAAACTGGTGGAGTTGGTTGCTGAGAGGCCCATCAGTTGGAAGGTATTGGGAACTACCAAGAACAATTATATCCAAGCTGGATTGATGCTAGGGGATGATGATGTAGTGCCACTAGTTCCCATAGTAAGGTGTATGAGGTATCCAGATTGGGTGACCCATGCCCATGCCAGGCTTGAGAAAATGTGCTCCCTCTGTCAGAAAACTGAGAACTATTGCAAGAATAATGGAGAGCATTATGGTGGTAAGGGTTTACTCGTCTCCTCTTCCTCTATATGTGAAAATTCCTTATGAGCGAGCTCCTCCTTGGTACCTGTTTTTTTTTTTATCATTTAGTCGTCATTTCATAGTCCCAGTGTAGTACTTGCATCTTCTATTCATGCTGCTTATAGGCTTTGTTAGTTCGCTATTGATTACGCTCGTATGTAGAACTCGATGCTCGTACATAGAACTTATATTTTTTATGGCGAGCTAACATTTTATCCCTTTTGTCTTATGCAGTTTTAACTCCCGCTCAAGAAGCTAATATGGGGAGAAGCTGTTTGACATCAGAAGGCCAAGAAGAGCTCTGGGAGAGCAAATGCTAAGGAGAACCGCGAAACAGAAGGTATCAAGAGGAATGACCAGCTGAAGTTAGTTGATGAGGATGCCACGAAATACATTCCTGTTGAGGAGAACATGGAAGTGCAAGATGATGCTGTGGAGGTTGAGATTGCTGGGGGTGATGAGGCCCAAGGTTCTGAGGAGGCCAATGTTGCTGGTGAGGAGGAGGAGGCCGAGCTGAATGCAGAGCCAGAGAGGGAGGTCGCTCATGCCAGGACCCGAGCTCAGGCCAAGTCGAAGGCTAAGACCAAGGCCAAAGCTGCTTCAAAAAGGAAATCCCATGTTATTTCTTTAGATGAAGATGAGGATGAAGATGATGGTGCCCCTATCAGCAAGGTGATCAAGATTGGCCCTTCAGTTGTGAGCTCGGTCTCTAATCAAGCCGATGCTAGTGATCCAAAGAGGACTGAAACCAAGAGTCCACAAGCCTCTCCCATTCGTGTCTCCCATGACGAGCTGATCCAGAATCGAGTTGCCGAGCTGAGCAATGTGACTCCTCTGACCAGAATAAACAGCTTGGCCAGAGAGTATCCAGAACTGGAGTATGGCCAGGTGATCGTACGGAGGGGGGCTGATCAGGACTTGATAAGAGAGTTTACCAATAAGCCCTTGACTCCAGAAGCTTGTCGGGCTAGGGTTGGACTGGCTTCTTCCGAGGTAACTCGAACGTTGTGCTTATTTTTCCTTTCTTTTTCTCCTCTGTTGCTTTCCTATGCTTGGTCTAAATTCTTTCTTTTATTTAACCTCGTAGTCTCTTGCCATGATCGACCTGGCCACGACTTATTGGAAGAGGCTGGCCGAAGAAGAACGGGGAGAGGCCGGCCAAGTCGATGTTGGCCAAGAAGAATGAAGAGTCGGGAGAGACTCGGAGGTGGAGAACACCAAGATGGGAGAGCTGAAGGAGGACCATGCTAAGTTGAAGGCAGAGTTTGGACAGTTGAAGGAGTCCTATTCTGATTTGGACAACTCGTATGATGCCTTGAAGCTGGTGAAAGATAATGAGATCAAGGCCAAAGAAGAAGCCTGGGGCCAGTTGGGTGAGGCCAATAAAGAGCTCGCTGCTCTCAAAGAGGAGAAAAAAGCCATGGCTGCAGATCTTGAAGTGGCGACTCAGCAGTTGGAAGAATGGCCTGTCACCTTGGCCAAGAAGCAGGAAGAGCTTGAAGCAGCTAGACTTAAATGGGAGGTTGAACTCGCCAATGCTGTGAAGAGTGCCAAGGAGGATGCTGTTAAGGCTTACAAAGACAAATGATGAGCTTAACCAATATATCACCGAAGAAGCCGGGGTTCTATGAGGTGGGTCTGAGACACATGGCTCGGCGGATCATAGTGGATCCTTCTGTCGATATTTCCATCGAGCAGTTAGCCACATGGGCCTCTGAAGATCAATATAACACTGCAGCCCGACAAGGTCATCCTTTGGTGCCATTCAACGACAACGACCTGGAGCTCATAAAGAAAGATGATGAAGCTGCAGAGGCATCACCTTGGGTTCCCCCTGCTATTGAAAAGGTTAATTTCAACACTATCTTGGCTGAGCTCGACGAATACGAGGATTCGGCTTTTGACGAGGAGACCCCAAAGTTCACTATCAGTGACTCACGGAAGGTGGTTTATCAGACTGAAAATGTTCTTGGTGAGCCATCTACTGTGGGTGATCAGACTGAGGTCGATCCAACGTCCGTCGCCGGTCCAATTGAAGGCATTTCTTCTGAGTAGACCTTGATTTTAATGGTTATTGTAATCGAACAAGTTCCAAACATTTTTGCTTTTTTGGTCTTTAACATTATCTGAATGCCTTGGCCCAGTTTTTGGGAGGCATAGAGACAAGTTATCATATTTTAAGTCTTAGCCCGCTTTAGGGAGACTTGTTCATATTTAATCGTAGCCAACCTTTCTTGATTGCATGTTGTATGCTTGTTGAAGTAAGTGTCGAGCTAGATATAGATAGGGCAAATAAGTCAACTTGAGCCCAGAGGCGACCTAATCTTGTCGATTTAGTCGACCTCAGACTTGGTTAACTTTTTCCTGTGAACAAGATTGACTATGAGTCGAACCTGCTCTTATTATTGTAGCTTACCTAGGGTCGAGCTAAATCTAACAAACTGACCGAGGATCGAGTCTGTTAGAACGAAGTCGACTAAGAGTCGGACTTGTTAAATAAACGAAGCTGATTAAGAATCGAGCTTGTTAGAGCAGCGGCCCGACTAAGAGTCGAGCTCGTTAGAACGAAGTCGACTAAGAGTCGGACTTGTTAAATAAACGAAGCTGATTAAGAATCGAGCTTGTTAGAACGACGCTGACTAAGAGTCGAGCTCGTTAGAACGAAGTCGACTAAGAGTCGGACTTGTTAAATAAACGAAGCTGATTAAGAATCGAGCTTGTTAGAACGACGCTGACTAAGAGTCGAGCTCGTTAGAACGAAGTCGACTAAGAGTCGGACTTGTTTAAATAAACAAAGCTGATTAAGAATCGAGCTTGTTAAAACGAAGCTGACTAAGAGTCGAGCTTGTTGACGTTAATGTAACAGTATGTTTGGTCGAATAAACTGCGTTTTTCATTGAAATAGGAAACATGCTTACATCATCTTGAAACTGGAACTAACACAAACTTGAACTTGAAAACTGAAAGCTAGAAGTAATATTTGATCAGGTGAGTAGCATGCCAAGGATGTTTCAACTCGTCACCTCCGGGGTGGGCTATCATGTAAGTTCCTTCCTTGACGACTCGAGTGACTACATAGGGACCTTCCCAGTTAGGAGATAGCTTGTTCTGCTGGGTCCTTCTACCCGTTGCTTCAATCTTTCTCAACACGTAATCTCCAACCTGGAATGACCTTGCCTTGACCTTCTTGTCGTGGTAACTCTTAGTTTTGTTTGTAGTTGACCATTCGGAGGTAGGCATTTCTCGCTTCTCGTCGATTAGATCCAGTCGATCAATCTGTTGGTATCATTACGCTCACGATTGAAGAAAGTCACTCTGGCAGTAGGGAATCGAGCTCGGCGGGTGCCGTGGCCTCGACCCATATGTGAGAGCAAAAGGGGTTTCCCAGTAGGCCCCAGTGGTTGTACGAACGCCCCAAAGAGCAAGGGGAGTTCGTCCAACCAATTGTTTCGTCGACCTACGAGCCCGAGTCTTGGCGAAGATAGAACAAGTTTATTTCTTTGCTTCGACTTGCCCATTTCCTTGAGGGTAGGCGACGGAGGATTTCCAATGTTTGATTCCCACTCGCTTCATCTCTCGTTTCGAAAGTGCAGGAGAACCGTAACCCATTGTCGAGACACTATAGCTCGAGGAAAACCAAACCGACACCAAATGAAGTCGTGTATGAAGTTAATAGCATTCTCCTCTGTGATGCGAGCTAGTGGTTTGGCCTCAACCCATTTGGTGAAGTAATCTATGGCCACTATCACGTACTTGCAATTTCCTCGGGCGGGAGGGAAGGGTCCAATCAGGTCGACGCCCCACATATCAAATGGCCAAGGCTGCGATCACGGAGTGCTGCTCTCCATTGTAGGCACATGGGGAAGGTTGGCAAACCTTTGGCATTGATCACATTCTTGAACAAAGTTGTGAGTGTCGGCTCTCATGTGTGGCCGATAGTATCCCAACGTGATTAATTTGTCGGCCAGAGTCCTGGCCCCGGTGTCCACCACAAATTCCACTATGCACTTCGTGTATCAATAGGGCGACCTCTTGGGGATGGATGCACTTTAGCAATGGCCGAGTATAAGATCTCCTGAGCAGGTCGCCTCCTTGAATGACATATCTCGGAGGTTTCTTTTTGATAGCTCGAGCCTTCTTCTCGTCCTGCGCGGCTCGCCACTTTCTAAGTATGCTTTCATTTCCGCAATCCAACATTTCTCCTGAGTCCAATTTCTTGAGGGATCATCTATGCACTGAATTTTACCCTCTCATTTGGATTTTCGAGGAAGGAGATGGGCTCGTCATGTGGCTCGTACGAAGTAGCAAGTTTCGAGAGGAGGTCGGCCGGCTCGTTATCTTCTCTTCCAATCCTTTGAATCTCCCGAGAATTCTAAGTCCTTTATCGGTTCTTTCACTAGGTCGCGTATTTGATGAGAGTAGAACTAAGCACTTCGTACTCGCCTTTGACACAGTTGACTATCAATTGTGAGTCACGAGTAGGCCATGATCTTAGTTGCTCAGAAGCATTTGGCGTACTTTCGATAGGCTGCAATCAAGGCCTCATATTCGGCTTGGTTGTTGGAAGCGTCAAATTTGAACCTTAGCGATTCCTCGTAAACAGTCCCGCACTACGGCTCGGCTCGAGACAATTCGGCTCAGCGGACATTTTGGTTGCTTGGACCCGTCTGAATAGACCTTCCAACAATCGACGGGTAGAGTAATGGCGACTTGTGACTCTGGCTCTTACCCTTTGCCCTTTTCTTTTGGAGCTCGTTGCTCGTCATCTTCCTTGGTGAACGTAAGCTCGACCAAGAAGTCGACGAGCTTGAGCTTTCAACGCCTTTCGAGGTCGATACTCAATGTCAAATTCGGTGAGGGCAATTGACCAATTGAGTAGTCGACACTGAACTCTCCGGACTTGTGCGATATTTTTCTTAAGGGAGCATTGGTAAGAACCACGATCGGATGAGCTAGAAAATAAGCTCGTAACTTTCTTGAAGCTACGACTAGAGCATAAGCAACTTTCTCAGCGTTGTAATACCTGCTTTCCACATCTGATAATGCTTTGCTGATATAGTACACAGGCTTCTGAAGCCCTTCATCCTCTCTAATCAATACTGCTGACAAGCTGACTTGTCTCCTACAGATAGATACACAAATAAAGTCTCACCAGTCATCGGGCTACTGAGTAGAGGTGGAGTAGCAAGATAATCCTTCAATTGTTGGAACGACGAATGACATTCGGTCGTCCATTCAAAACTTTTCGTCCCCCTCAATGCTTTGAAGAAGGGGAGAGATCTCTCTGCCGACTTTGATATGAAGCGACCAAGAGCTGCTACCCTTCCATTAAGTCGCTGCATCTCCTTGATAGTGGTGGGAGCCTTCATGTCGACTAAAGCCTTTATCTTCTCTGGATTAGCTTCTATGCCTCTTTGAGATACCATGAATCCCAAGAACTTTCCAGCAGCTACTCCAAATACACACTTGCTAGGATTGAGCTTCATGTCGTTTGCTCTCAAGTTGGCGAATGTTTCTTTTAAGTCGACCACGTGATGTCCAGTCCTAGTTTTTATGACCATATCATCAACGTAGGCCTCCATATTTCGACCAATCTGTGAGGCAAAGACTTTGTTCACCATCCTCTGATATGTAGCTCCTGCATTCTTCAATCCAAAAGGCATCATATTATAGCAGTAGATGCCTCCAGTACTGAAATGCCGTTTTCACTATGTCATCCTCGTGCATCTTTATGCGGTGGTATCCCGAGTAAGCATCCAGAACCGAGAGTGGAATGACCAGCAATGGAATCAACAAGCTTGTCGATTCTAGGAAGAGGATAACTATCCTTTGGGCAAGCTAGATTGAGAGTAGTGAAGTCGACACACATCCGCCATTTGCCATTCGATTTCTTCACCATGACCACGTTGGCCAACCACGTTGTATGAGTGGCCTCTTTGATTATACCTGCACTCAAAAGTTTTTGTACCTCTGCTTTGATAGCCTCTTCCTTGTCGTGAGCAAAACTTCTCAACTTTTGGGGTCTCGGCTTTATGGTCGGGTTGACTTCCGGTGCAGTGAACGGCGACCTCCTCCTTGATTCCCCTCATGTCTTCTACTCTCCATGCAAAGACATCATTACTTTCTTTGAGTAGCTCGATGATTTTTGCTCGCTCCTCATCTGATAGCTGCTTCCCAATCTGAATTTTTTGATCGGGGTAAGAAGGGTTGGTGATTGCGGCTCTAGCTCATCCACGGCTTCTAGCTCTGGTCCATCTCTCGAATTGTAGAGTCTCATTTATGATTTCCACGACCTTTTGTCTTTCCTCGGCTCCCAAGTGTGGAGCCTCCTCGGCTATCATATCATCAAGCTTGTACGCAACTTTGTTGGTAGGGGCCCCGAGTTATTGTCTATCTGGAGACATAGGTCACCTATGACGACTTGATCGACCATAACTACATCTGGATCGACCTCGGTGGTGTTAGAGTGACGTGTCGACTCAAGCGTGACCTCGTCATTTGAGCGATAGGTCGACTCTACCACGTCGGTGATTGTTGACGATCGGGTAGTTTTGGTGAGCGGCGAGACGGCTTCAAGTAACCATCGGCAGTCTCAATCTCCAGCTCCCTTTTCTTTCTTTCTCTCGAGAACATGATCCGAGATATGCACGAGCTGTGCCTTGTACGCAACCCACTCCAGTGTGGGGAACTTTACTCGGGGTGAGGAATTGATGCTACCATTCCGAGAGCGACTGTCCAGAATTCCAAGTATGGCGGCATAGTCACTATTTACATCAATTACGATAAATTGTACCTTCGAGACAATCACGAGGGGTGCTTGGCCTAGGTCGACATCGAGCACTATCGGCCTTTAGCATCAACTCGGTGGTTGGTGAAGCCCTCCAACTGCCATCATATCTCTCCATTTGTTCGTCATTAAGGCCCATTTCCTTGAAAGTTTTGTAAAACAAAATATCCTTGCGAGGCCCCGTGTCGACTAAGAGTACGCTCGTCGTACATCCATCAATGAGACCTGGGATGACGAGAACTTGCTCCTAGCCGCCATATTTGTTGCCAATTCGTGGGGGAAGAAGGCGATCGCCTCATCTCTTACTTCTCTCACAGGAGGCACATGTGGGGCCTTATTGAGCCGGAATATCTTGTGCTTGATGGCCGTGTTGCTCGCTTGTTCGGTGATGACCCCCGAGGTTGAGTCTAGGCCGCCTAGGTCCTTGTTGTCCACTCTTGGCTCGCTCACCTCCCGGCTTGAGGTCTCTTCACATAAGCCTCGAGTCTCCACTGAGTCGACCATCCTCTGGATGATGCGCTTTAATCCCAAGCAATCCTCGTGAGATGACCGGTGTCTTTGTGGTAGTCGCGAGTACTTGCCGTTGTCCGCCTTTAAACTTGTTGCTGGATTCATTGGGGTGGAGGAGCCGGCTCGGACGGCATTGAAGTCTCGGTTCGACTCACCGTGAGGGAGTGAAAGCTTCGGGCACCTTCTCTGTCGCCCTAGTTACATTTCTTTCCATTTTTATTGTTCCCCCATTCTTGTTGGAGTCCTTTTTATCGTCGGCGACTTCAACCTTGGGGCTGCTTTACCATTCTTCTTTTCTTTCCTTTCCTCGGCCGGAGCGACATTATACACCTTTTCAAACAACTCCTGTCGAGTTGTGACCAGTTCGGGCTTGTGAGCTGCGTAGTCCATGTCTTACGAGAAAATACCACTTCGGAAGCAATTGATTACTTCCACGTGAGGTCTTCCTCTATTTTATCAACCATCTCTTTGAACTTGGTGAAATAGCTCATCGAGCTTTCATTCTTACCTGCACCAAGTTATTCGGTCGGTGACGGTTATCTTTCGAGCTCTGCAATCGAGAAGCGATCCTAAGAATTTTGTTCTCAAGGATGCCCATGTGGTGATACTACCCGTGACCCAAACCATTGAACCAAGTTAAGTACACTTGCCCAAGAAGTGTGCTTAGGAGAGCTTTGCACATGTTGTCGTCCTCATTGGCGACAAAACACATAGTGGCCTCCGGATGTGATATGTGGCTCCCGGCATTTGTCGACCCCAGTACTTCTCCAGAAGAGGCAACTTTGAAAGTAGGAGGAGGTCGACTATCTCTAATTTCTTTGGAAAAAGGTCGAAGAGCAAAGTCAATTCGTTCAACCTTTCCCGTCTCTTTTTCTTCTCCTCCTCCCATTGCTCAAATTTCTTTTTCATCATCAACCATTCTCTCGGCATCGGGTCTCTCATCTCTGGAGGGGGAGCGGCGGTGGACCTCGGCCTTCGCCACTGGGGAGTCACACCGCCTACTCCTTGTCCACTGTAGAGAATTGGTCCTTTCCCGATCTTATTGGAGATCTATGTACATTACTTCTTTGAGGCGACTCCTCGCGCCTCTCGGCGGCCAGACGGCGACTGCGCTGTGATCTCCATGTGGCGACTGCGCCTTTCCCCTCTCGCGAGCGACCTATTCCATTTACATCTCTTTGAGACCACGATCTGTGTTACATTTGAGGAAATATGTGCATTTTTATTGGTACATTAGCGAGTTCTCAAATCCATTGAGCCTCCTGTTCTCTGTTTACATTGAGGCTAGCTCTCGAATCGTTACTCGGCACATGCACGATGGTAGGAGCTCGGCATTGAACTAGACTGTCATTGTCACCATTACGTCCCACACCTTCATTTGGCCTCATACTCCTGGCTGTTGTCCATTAGAGACACAGTACGATCCACTCTTTCGAGCGCACGTCGGCACCTTTCTGCCTCTTCCATAGCTATTAGGTCGGCCAAAATGCTGGGCCCTCTCTAACATCATCTCTTTCTTGCTCATAGGGTTGGTGGAGGGACACACCGTATCCAGCGTTCACTGGCCGGTTGGACGTTTAGGGAGGGGTGGAGCTCCTTGCCCATCCATTGTGCCTTTTGCCTCTCCTTGCCTTGTCGGCAAGCCCCTGCCATCAACGATGCGGTAGAGCGTGTGGCTCTACCGGGAGGACGATTTGTGGTGGGGGAGGAGGCAAATTCAAGTTTTCGGCATTTGCATTTGCATTAGTGTTGTTGTTGTTCACTTCTTCGTGCCCAGTGAAGCCTCGGATACGTGTCCGTCCGAAGTCACCATTGTTGCGGGTTGTTAAAAAATTTCGAGGTCAAGTTGAAGCACGATTCCGAACAATGGAGACCAAGCGTCTTTGCGGGAATTGTGCTTATCAATCTTCCTCCACGTGGCGGGGCGATCACTGGCTCCTTGACACAGCAGAACCCACGACTAGCCGGATGTGTCTCCGGCGAAGACGCTCGGGCGTGAGTAAGATCACGATTGTATATAGCTCAAAATGTATAGAATAATGAATTCGATAACAAAATGGCGATTACCTTTGCACCGTTGATAGTGACGAAGTATTTATAGGCATGAGTAATGTATTTTTGGTGAGGAGACATGTCCTCGAGATTATAGCGGCGGTTATTCGATCATGTGAACGTGTTAGTAAGCGCATCCCACGATTTGTAGGGATGTGGTTACGAGAATAGTTCAACCGAATACGCTGCAAGTATCAAGTCGTCACTTGTTGATTTAGGTCGAGGTCGCCACTCGTGGAATGAGTCGACATTGTCGGGTAGAGCATGGTTCGTACCGGTGTAGCATGGATCATGAGGTCGGACTAAGTTAGGTCGGGACACGTAGGTCGGACCATGGGCTTAGTCGGCATGCAGAGATGGGCTTTGGGCCTTGCTCCGCTGGGCCGGCCCTATTTAGAATGTGATAGTCAAAGTTTGGATGTAATTGGGCTTTACTTGCTTGTGACTCGGCACTTTTGGTATGTTCAATATATATATATATATATATATATATATATATATATATATATATATATATATATATATATATATATATATATATATATATATATATATATATATATATATACACATATTAATTGATGATAATTACGGGGACTGAGGCGGTGGTGCCGTCCGTCACAAAACCTGTTTTGGGACGGAAATTATTAATTTGTGACACCACTCGATCGTCTCAAAAAGTCAATTTTATTGTAGTGATATTGCCCTGCTGAATGAAGCTAGTTAATCAATGAGTCTATCCCTTGTGTTAGTAGATTATTTTGGTGGAGCCCGCAGAAGAGAGACAAACTGAGTGAAAGCTTCCATTGTTACGATCCAAGAGACTGGCCTTGAAAGCCCGGAAAGTCGGTCCGACAGATCTTACTCAAGGATACAAGCTGCGTATACTGAAAAACTCGAAGCACAATACACCTCCTCCGCCTTGAAGCCCGGAAAGTCGGAGTCGACGGATCTATCAAGGAGGATGGAGGCAGATACTCAAAAAAACTCTCAAGCACAAATACAGACTGCCTCGTCCCAATGGACTTTCTCCATTATTAATATTAAGGATACATCTCCCTCCCCTAAGATTTTCTAAACTACCGAATCATTGTATTTGATTAGGACTCTTGTAAATATTCTAAATATCCTTATGTATTTAGGATAGGTAACTAAATATTGTATTTAGATTAGAAAACTCAATATTGTGTTTAGAATATGACTCAAGTCTTCTCTTGCTTTCTTGACCTAAATATGGTCATCTTGGAGACAATCTCCATAGGTGATCATTTCAAATGGTCTACATCATTTATTTTCTTGCAAATCCCCCTCTCTTAGTCTAAGATGCTTACCTTGAAACACTTTCCTTGGATGAAGATCATCTAGACTTATAAAATAGGTCACACAAGATGTAGGAGATACACTTGAGTATAAATCTCAAGGATGGTCATCTTATGACCACCTTAGAGATCTTTCTCTAAAGTTGATACATCTTGACCTAACTCCCTTGTCAATTTACTTTCATGTCAAATTCCCATTTTCCCTAGCAAATGAAATGCTCATAAAGTCCTAACGTACCCCCGGGATGACTTGATTACGTGGATTCATCACTTACTTGACCACTAATCAAAGTCTAGGAAACAGAAAGGACAAGCATGGATGCCAAAATCCAAACACCCCCTTTACTTTCTCGCCTCTTTTCAAGAGTTACATAATTCCGCTTAGAATCATGTAAATCCATTTAACTTTCTCTCGAAAATTACAAAGTGATTAAATCGAAATCGTAAAAATATTGACATAACGAGGGCTATCCGCGCGGATGAGATTGCACTACATTTGTCCCACGTTGCATGACATTGTCATCTCGCAAACAACCCCTCGCTTTTTACGTTATTTTCGAGCTTTAATCACTGTTTTTGAACCGTTTTCGCTCGGTCCCTACAATTTCAGCTTATTTTCAGAAAAGTCCCTTTTAAATACACACACACACACACACAAGGTTTCAAGTGAGGAAGACTCCGTCATTACGAGGAGCATTCCGTGTGAAAGCCAAACGTTAACTTTCCGGAGAGTAACGTGATGCCTCGAACTCACTTTCTCTAATATTGGGTATTTTTCAAAGTTTTGGCCCTTAAACTAAAACGGCGTGGCGACTCCGAAATGATTTTTTCAAAGTCCGATAAAGATTTTTCAAAAACATCCAAAAAACAAAAGTTTTGCCAGCGCCCAAAGAAAAGGGGGAAAATCGGAGTACACATCATCACACTACCCCACCGTAAACTTACTCCCCTCTCACCAAAACCCGAAACCCAAACCCCCAAGCCCACATCGCCGCCTACCACAAATCCCCTCCCTCCTCCCTCTTGGCTCATCGACAGTGGTGCAACCAATCACATCACCAATGACCTCTCCAACCTTGCCTTACACACACACTACAATGGCAAATGACGATGTCATTATCTGGAGATGGTTCTCTCTTTTCTATATCTCACATAGGTTCTTTTCTCTCTCTCTCTCCACACCCTCTTCCTCTCTTAATTTCCCCTAATAATGTCTTACATGTTCCTCTTATTACCCGTGTAAGATGCCTTCCTCCCTCTCTCTCTCTCTCCGGGTGTCTCAATTCTGTCGTGACAATAATGCTACCATTGAATTCTCACACTCCACTTTTCTCATTATAGGTAACAAAGCAACGAGTCGAGAAACTCTTATCCATGGAAACCTTGAGGATGGAGTCTACATTTGGCACCCTCCGCCCATTCACGCTCATTCAAAGCATTCTTTCTTCACGTTGTGGCATCATAGATTGGGACACCCCGCTCCCCTGCAGGTTCTTAGCTTATTACGTAGCAAGTTTCGTTTATACTATTTCTTACGAAAGTTTATCTCCGTGTAATTCTTGTTTTATTAATAAAAGCCATAAAACCTGTCTTTTTGCATCTTCTCTTTCTCTTATTTCGCATGCTCCCTCTTCTTGATCTCATATTTTCGATGTATGGACCTCTCCCGTTCATTCCCTCGAAAAGTTTAAATACTATGTCATTTTTATCGACTACTATACCAAATACATTTTGGTTATACCCCCTAAAACACAAATCGAACACTTACAACACCTTCCCTTCGCTTCAAAACACTAGTCGAAAAATACTTTCAATGTCCCATCATTCAAGTCTACTCCGACAACGGGGTGATTACCACAAACTCACACACCCACTCTAGCTCACAACTGCATCACTCCATCTTACCACCTCCCCACATTCCACGAACACAATGGGTATGTCGAACATCAAGTCACCGTCATATGTGCAATCGAAATGGGTCTCACCCTCTTATCCCATCCCATGCCAACCTACCCCTTACCTTTTGGTCCTATGCTCTGCCACCATCTGCTACCTACCTAATAAAACAGAATGCCTACCCCCACCCTCAACAATGATTCCCCCTACATTTCAAGGCTATCTCCGATCTCTCCTCCCAAACTACACAAAATTACGTAGCTTTGGTTGCCTCTGCTATCCCCTCGGCTTCAACTAGCCCCAAAACCATTCCACCGTATCTTTTGGTTGGCTACTCCCCTACGTAAAGTGCGCATTACTGCCTTGACCCCACCTCCCATCGGATCTACACCCCCCGCCACGTCCATTTTTGTTGAAACCATATTCCCCTACTTTGTGTGAATGTGTGCCCCGAAAATTTTGTTTATTGGAATTCACGCGAGTTTGGAAGACATCCGAGTTATTTGAAAACGAAGTCGCCACGCCATTTTCACAATTACCTCAAAATCCTTTGAAAAAAGGTTTTATGGGTTCGGAGGTTAAGTTACCCCTTGGGAAGAATCGTTTGGCGTTCACCCAAAGTGCCTTGCCGGAAAACCGTCTCCCTAGATTTCATTAATCGTGTTTGCTTGCGTGCTTTCTTTGTGTGCATGTGTTTTGAAAATAAGGGGGAATGTCCCAAGTTGTCTTCTCGGACGTACAAACCAGGCTTGTTGGTTGTCGCTCAGGATTCCTTGGAAATTTATGTATTTGGGATTATGATCCCGTCCTCTATCCTTATGACTTATGATCGTCGCATTTTAAACGGGTCTCGGGACCCTCGGGACTTCTGCGTGATCGGGAGAATATTGATGACTCTCTTTTTGGGGTCAAGCATGAGGTTCTTTAGGAAGAATGTCCTTAGCCCATCAATCCTACACTTTAAGACGGTCGAGCTCGAAATTATAAGAGGCTTCATGTACTCATTCTTAAGCGATAATCGGAGATATAGTGGTTCAAAGGATTTATCCTTTTCCTAAAGGAAATCATGAACCTTTAATGTGGAAGGAACGATGCAAAGATGAGAACTTTTACACCCTGGGTCCGTTCCAAGGTTGGGGGAAAGTGGAAATGCATGATAAAAAAATGACTCTTTAATGAAAAGATGACATTTTTAGGTTATGCAAATGATGCTTTTTTGGATTTAAAAAGAAATGATCTTTATGCAAATGATGCATAAAGATTTGATTTTATATGCAAATGATGCCATTGAAAAAGGGGGTTTTGATGCAAAGGATGCATTTTTATTGAAGAAAAGATTTAGATCTCTTGTATCACCAAATGATGCATAAAGATAACATTTTTATTGGAAAATAGAGGTTTTTAGGTGCAAAAGAGGATGCACCTTTTATGAAAAAAGACTACATTTTGCCAATGACAAATGAGGTCTTAATGCATGCGAAAGGGAAAGGGGGTGATAAAGATATGAGTCTTTATGAATAAATGCCAAGTCCCAAGAAGCAAGATATATATGAAGATCTGCACTGAGCAAGTATATCAGATTAAAATGCAAGGTTAGGGCGTGCGAGGTTAAAGCCAATCGTTTCCCTTCGCTTCTTCGGACGGAGCTAGGAGAGGTTCTTCTTGGGTGCTTGAGGAGGAGGGAGATGGCTTCTTGAGCTTCTTCTTCGCCTTCACTTGAGCCTTCAAGGGTTTTTCTTCACGTCGCGCAGATGCTATGGAGTGTGTGTGTGTGATTGATTGTTTGTTGTTGTTGTTGTGTTGAAATGGAAGTAGAGAGGCTCTTTATTTATAGGCTGATCTGGATAAGGCCTAATGAAGGCGCAGGTGCGAGGCTGCGAGCCACTTTCTCTGCAAATGAGAGCCGTGCGGTCTTATCCTGGCCAATGACTCGGCATTACTAGAACCATGCAAGGTGGCATTATTCTAGAAGCTTCTCCACTAATTAAGAAAACGTGTTTTCTTAATTAGGAAGGCTCTTACGACCCTAATTTAAATTTGGGCCTGTTCGAGGACATTTCAGGAACACTAGGAAGGTCCGGGGAATTCTCAAAAACTTACCGAAATGTCGGGAAAATTAACCGGGAAGGCATGAGCCCGGTTTGGGTACCTTCTGAAGCCCTCGAGCAACGTCGCTTACAAGGGCGAGTGGGGTTGCTCCGATAGAAAAGGATCGATCACGGCGAATCTGCAGACTGGATTGGGTGACGAGGTGGTCGAGTGGGCTGAACCTTTTGGAAGGCTACCTACGTATCCCGGAGAATCCCAAGCCGGGCCGTAGATTCGGGCTTAGGATCATGGGGAAGGAAGAAGAGCGATGCTGTAGGGAAATGAAAATAGCCTAGGAGGTCAGCAATTGATCCCTCATTTTGGGGACATGCTAGAGAGTGACCCCGGGTGAGGTCGGAATATTTGAACTTTTATGAGGGCGCTTTATCGCGAGGGAGTGACAAAGAAAGCTGGGGGTGACCAAAGTGGTCGAATGGCTGAACCTTTTATAAAGGCTACCTACGTATCCCGGAGGAGATCGAAGAAACACTTGATCGTAGTTCGAAACGCATCACTAGATAGTTAGGAACGATGTCTAGGATCACGCTTGAGATTTTGACAATTCGGAGGTAATCACTGATGAAAGCTAGAGCTTATGGCACTATCTCTTTATGAGCGGGGAGATATAGAGGTAACTTAAGTTGGGAAACTTGAGCGTACGTCGCTATTCGCGGATAGTGGTACGCACAATTTGAAGCAATGACTTTCAGGCATTACGTCACTGTGATCGCGGATGAGTGGATAGCACAAATTTGAAATGACTTGGGCATACGTCACTATTCGCGGATAGTGGTAGCTGAAGATTGGAATGACTTGGGCATGTACTTCAACTTATTCGCGGATAGAGGTAGCACAGAGATTGGAATGACTTGGGCATACTTATTTGATTCGCGGGATGAAGTGAGTAGCACTGAAGTTGGAATGACTTGGGCATACTTCACTGTTCGCGGATAGAGGTAGCACAGAGTTGAGACCAATTGACTTGGGCATTACTTCACTATTCGCGGATAGAGGTAGCACAAGTTGGAATGAACTTGGGCATACTTCACTATTCGCGCGAGATAGAGAGGAATAGCACAAGTTGGAATGACAGGCATACTTCACTATTCGCGGATAGAGGTAGCACAAGTTGGAATGACTTAAGGGCATGCTTCACTATTCGCGGATAGAGGTAGCTTACGAAGTTTGGAATGACTTGGGCATACTTCACTTTATTCGCGGATAGAGGTAGCACAAGTTGGAATGACTTGGGCATACTTCGCTATGTCGCGGATAGAAGAGTAGCACCAATGACTGGGCATATGATATTAGAACCTGGTTGACAATTCGGAGGTTGTCACCTAGTGTTATCCCGTTATAACGGAGTTAACGGAGCGGCGGGAATAAAGCTTGATTGCTAAAGAGATAAGGGATATTTTACGAAAAGATGTTATCTTGGTTAAAAGATAACGGAAATTACATGCCCAGTGGAAGGTCCGGGGGCGGGGATTGTAATTTATGCTCGGAGCGAATGAGGCCGCCCGGCATGAGATGGAGAAAAAAGAAGCCGTACGGCTAGAAGCTGTTTTCCAGTTATTTAAAATCGGGTTTTGAGCGGGCATTGGGCACTTGTTGCCGCCAAAGAGAGAGAGAGAGAAGAGAGAGAGAATTTCGAAATTCTTGACCCTTTTGCTTCCTTTGATTTGAAATGGATCCGGAGGAGCAATCCCATGCAAGGCAAGCAAGGAGAAACATCTCGGCGGCCGCGAGAAGGAGGAGGAAGGAGCTCGTGAGGACGGAGAGGAAGTATGACTTCCTTACGCCTCCATCGGAGCTTTATCCAGGGGAAGGGAGCACCTGAAATCAACGAACCCGCGATCGAGTTAGGGTAAGCATTCTCATTTTGCTCAAATCCGATGATTTTGCTTGATTTTTGAATGATTTAGGAGAAGCTTGACCCGAATTATAGGATTTTGAATGATTTTTTTGAATGATTTTGAGATGCATGAACAACCTATGAGGCTAAGAATATGCATGTGCAATTTTATTTGATGAAAAATTATGAGAATGACTCACTTTTTCTCGCAAAATGAAGTAAAATTTTTCAAAATATGAGACGGAGTTCTTGCCTTGTGCTAGAACTAGGTCAAAATTCTGATTTTCAATGAGAAAACATGATTTTGGAAGATGAAAATGATTCATGCATGCCATTTTTGGAAAAATAATGCTTATGTGCGAAAAATTGTGATTTTTGTGCTTTAGGAAAGCAATGGCGACGTTTCAAGTGATGAAAGACACGTTTTTGATGCAAAAGTTATGCTAGAAAAACTTTTATGAATGCTTTTCTTTTGAAAATATGTGCACTTTTGAATATATGCATGCTTTTGAAATGATATGAAGGGCGACGCTTCTTTTGATGTGCTTGTCTGAGGAGAACAAGTCTAGAGGACCGTCGGAGATAGCGGTCAAGCTTTGGCGGAAAGGATGCAATTTTGAGAAGGATGGGGTAAATCCCAAGCGGTAGTGAGGGCTCTGGCTGGATGCATTGTAGAGGCTATCGGCCGGGGTGTCCACATCACCTCGAAGAGCAAGGGCTTAGTCCGAGGCCCTTTACGAGTTACGGTGGGACGGTACTCGCATAGCTTTCACAGGTGAGGGAGAGGGCGACGGTGACTCTGCCGATTTCACCGCTATTACGGGCTTCTGGTTCACGGGAGGCCCGTGACTTGGAGAGACCATGTCACATGGCGAGGAGTTCCGGGCTTTGGTCGGGTTTGAGCTGATTCCCAAGGGGTAAGGGATGGAGACACGGAATGTCGAGGTGGCATTCGAGACTTGCATGCGAGAACTTTCTTGCTAATGATGTGGCGCAGCGGTAGCTAAAACATTCATATGGTTGATGCTATCGGATCACTATCTTTGCCAATTCTGGGGCGATAGCTATGACTTGCCTCCTCGACTCTACGGAGAGATGTTGATAGGATAGGGCGGTCTCTTGGGAGAGGCCGGATTGGCGGAGCTCTACTTCTCGTTGGACATGTACGGTCGAACAAGGCTGCTTCGATGGGTGCTTTTCTTTTGCCCTTGAGGTAGTCTCCTTTTTTTTTCTTTTCTCTTTTCTGTCTTGAGACTTTTATGAGAGAGAAAATGACCTTTTGATGTTTGAACATGCGGGCTGGTTTTGCGAGGTGATCGGGTTCTTCCCTTGGAACCGGAGTGATGTCACCATCTTCCCTGCTTATGAGTTATTTGGAGGAGATCACGAGAGATAAATTCACGGGAAGACCGGATTACCTTCGACTACTGAAAATGGTGAGGCCGGTCATCGAGCGAGGATGGGGCACGATGGAGTGGACTTCTACCACACAGGGCGAGGTATCCGAGAGATTTTTCTTTGGGAGATGCTATAGAGGTGACGAGGCGAGAGGAGGTGGCTACGGGGCGACATGTGATGTCATCTACTTGGGGGACCGCTTCTCGAGGCATGGTCATGTTCCTCCACTAGATGCCATTACTCCTTCGACCCTCCGGCACGGATCTTTGCAGCCCGAGGGGCGCGGCGGATGAGATTGCTAGGTACGAGCGGCGTAAGCTGCGAGTATTTTGACATGGACACCCCCTATGTTGTGTTTGTGGAGCGGCGCTGAGGACGCCACGAAGCTAGTGAAGGCAGCGGTCGCTCGGGGATATGGGGAGGATGAGCCCTCTTGACCCGCCGATCCCTCCTGCATCATCCTACGTGGTCCGTGGAGTCTTAGGAAGGATGAGGATACTGTCCCCGATGCTAGGGAGCCCCGGTACACCTTGCCGCTGATAGCCTTGTAAGTGTACTCTTAGGGTCTTATTCCCTTTTTAGCTTTCGGATTTTACGCTTTTTGCAAGTTTTACGAGATTTTCGAGATTTTTCTCTTCTTTTTCTCGGGTTCCAGCTCGCACTTACGATAGGGTGGTTAGCGGAATAGTGGAAGGACATGTGCCGGTCTCTTACGAGGAAGGCGCTGCGCCCGAAGGCGGCGGCGGATGCACGGGAGCACAGGCGCAAGAGACGGCACGTCGGGAGCACGGCGTCTACCTCATCGGCCTCGGAGTACTCTTCCGGTGCTATGCCTCGAGGCGGGGACCCAACGGCCCGACGTGCAGGCGGTGGCGGGCGAGTACGGGCACGATAATGTCCATCTATCGATGTGAGCGACCGGGAGGACGATGAGGGAGGCTAGCATTTATGAGGCGGCGGCGATGAAGACGAAGAAGAATCGGAGGCCTAGGAGGTCTCTAGAATAGACTTGGAACAAAAACAAACAATTTACAATTTTTATGCACACTTTGTTTATTTTTGCTTTATTTGGGCGCCGATGGGGCGAAACATTGTATTTATGTTTTAATTTGCTTTTCTAATTCATGCTTTTTCAATTTGCATATTATCGAGCCTTGGGGCGACTTTTTTGCTGGAATTGGGGTGGAAAATGGGCCAAAATGATTTATAATGGTGTATAAATGCTTGAATGGCTTGGATATGTTTTGTACGGGTTTTGGTTGAAAAAGTGGGGTGAAAACTCCCTTGGGCAGCAACTTTGGTTCTTTGCAGAATTTCTTGCGAGAGCTAATGTAAGCCGTGCGGCATGGCCTTGAGGGCAAATGTAGCCGTGCGGCTAACGATTCTGTCTGGCCCGGTTATTTTACGAATAAAAGCAAGGCTTGGCCATTTCATTTCATTTTCACTCTAGACTTGTCCCAATTGTTCCCAGAGCATATTTTGGACCTAAAAGCACCATCTTTGATCACTTTGCGATGGAGAAGCTCGTTAGATTGCAAAGGGAAACGAGACCATTTCTATCCGGTCTTCAATCTTGGGCGAGATATAACTTCCAAAATCACAAGGCTTGATTCTTCCTTCAAGATCAAGTCTTTATGGCATTTGAGGATCTCCCGCCCGATTGGGATACATTGAGAGCGCAGCAAAGTTAAGGACGTCGGAGACATGTTTCTTGCTTTTCTTACAACGAAATCGTCCCAACGCACGAAGACTTGAGCCTTGATTGGGAGTCAGGAACTGAGGCTATATCTATTCCGCTGATCGGAGACGTGCGGTGGCGGTGAAGCTTGCATCTTTTGCGAGATTCCTTTGGGAAAGTGAGAGGATGATGCTAGCCCGGATAGGATTGACCTTTCGATATCCCGGGCGGGTTTGGGTTTCCGGATATGGCTGCGACCACGGTGGCTATGGATGCTTTCATTCTCTGCGTATTCTCTATTTTGTTCAACTCTGCTTGAGTCAGTGGGGATGCAATGTCATAGTGGCCTCTTGGACATGGTCGGCACGAGGCTGCGAGTAGGAAGGATATTTGTCCCCCGTGGTTTTGGGAGAGACATTTCATGGGATTGATAGGATGGCTCGGGGAGACCGTTTCGTGAGGTCGGGAGTCAGGCTATGTTGACTCACTGTGGGCCATTGCGAGGAGAGGCTCGGGGAGCTTTGCACCAAGGGCTTTGGAGCTCGGTGCCACTTGGGTGATTTCTCGGAGAGGAATTGCGCACTAGGCGGCGGGAACGGGGATAGGCTGGGAGGGCGATGATGGCTAGGCTATCCAACCGGACATCCGTTTGGTGGATACCACATTGGAGGAGTTGCGGAGACCCGGGAAGGATATTTCGGGAGTCTTATCTTTTGTGAGGGTTCCGAGATTACCTGTTGAGTCGTCCTTCTACATACCACCACTTGGTATCCAGGACGGTTTGGGGCTTTCTACGGGAGCCGTTGAGTGATTGGGGAGGACATCCGGACCATGGAGGTGGTGTCATGGGTGGACATGAGTGATCCGGCCCGGCTTCTCTGCTTTCTTCTCGAGGCTTGGACAGCATGCTTGCTTTCCCACCCGGGGCTATCTTCGGGAGCAGGGAAGAGGCACCATCTTGACCACTTTGTCTACTTGGAGTGATGTGCGAGAGGGAGATGGGAACAGACTCGGAGAGCTATCTTGGAGGATAGACGTCGGAGCTTTATTGGGAGGGCGGCGCGGCTCGAGTAGGACTACGAGAGGAGGCCCCGGAGGCTAAGGCGAGTTGCCATAACCCAGTCGGGGTGACTTGAGTCGGGGAATATGGAGGCTCGGTACAAAGAGATTGTCCAGAGGTTGCTCCTTTGGCCCGAGGCTCGGAGGGAGAGGGAGGTGCGGACTCGTGCTCGTGGATAGAAGAGGCGCTCGTTGGCTTAAGGGTTGGTAGAGGCTCCGGTGAGGATACCGGAGGTCGGGATGAGGATCTGGAAACATTATTGAGAAAGAAAAGGAAGAGAAGACTCGACGAGGCCGAGAAAAGGGAAGAGAAAGGCGAAGAAGACTCGAGCGAGGCTGTTAAACGGTGACAAATCTTTTTCTCGAAGATCCTCTTATTGCCATTTTTGCAGAAACACATTGGTTTATTTAGGCATTTTATTGTATTTTAGATCTTTTTAGCGAGGTTAGCGAGAGTTAAGAGAGTGGTAGACCGTGCTTGAACTGCATCAAGAAGTTTTAACTTGTAATGAACAAGAAATATTATTTTAAAAATTAATCAAGACACATTTCATGGAAATTCAAATGTCTTTATTGATTGGGACCCGTTTATGATAGCCCGAAATGCCACTTTACTATTTTAGGACGCACTTCATGGAAGCTTAATTGTCCTTTTTTATTGTTTAGGACACATTTCATGGAAACTTAATGCGTCCTTTTTATTGTTTAGGACACATTTCATGGAAACTTAATCGTCCTTTTTATTGTTTAAGGACCAGAGACCATATATATAGGTACCGCCTACGTTCCACTTTTACAAGAAAGGCTAAGGGGCTCGAGTCTTCGTAGTTCATCTTGGTGAACTAATAATTTTTATGTGCGTACATTTGTCTTTTTGCCTAGCCACCGCCCCTTTTGGGGTTTCGGCCCTAGGCCCAGGCATTACTCTTTTTTGCACTCTTTTTTTTTTTCTTTCTTTTTTTTTCTTTTTTTTTTTTATATGTACGGCCTTGTCTTTTGCTGAAGTTTGCCCTTTTTGGGGTCTTCGGCCTAATTTAGGCATTACTCTTTTTGCGCTTTTTTTTTTTCTTCTTTTTTTTTTTATTTATTATTATTTTTTTATTTATTTTTTATCGAGACACTGCGTATCTTCGGAGTTTATCACAGGTGGTGGGTGGACGAAAGGGATTGCCATCCAAGTACGCAGCTTCATTGCTCCTACGACAGTATTTTACGCTGCATAGGGTAGATCCGGATAGTTCCACATTTTCCAGGGGTTGTCTACGGTAGGGGGCTTTACTTTAAACACCGTCGCCCTCTTTGATGTCTCGCGGCCTTGACCTTTTTATCGGCTACGGCCGTTCGCCTCTGAGTAGGCTCGGGTGTGTTCCATGGCTTTTAGCCTTCTCTCGTCAGCGGGCTAACTTCTCGTATTAAATGTAGCTGAATTTAACGGCAGCCATTCCACTTCATTGACAGCATTGTTTCCCAGGAGGACCCTTAATGACGGGATTTCCAACTCTTTTGGTAACAAACTTTGCTTCCATCCAGTAAGTTAGGGCGAAAAGGAGTTTCTCTGTGGGCACATTACGACAGGACGTTACTAGCGAGTGCTAGGTGCGGCTTTTCGGGCCAATCACGACCCGGGTGGCCATCTTCCGGATGATTCGCTCGAGTGTCTTATTAGCGACTTCCACGGCTCCCATTGGTTTGCAGTGCATGCAGACGGGCACGACTTGTGGCGAGTAGCTTTGAACTAGTCGACGGCGATCTATCACAGTCTCTACCTTGAAGTGTGACCCATTATCGAAATGATCTCGTTGGGCACCCCGTATACGCACATTATGTTTTCTTTGATGAAATGGGCCACTTTTACGGAAGTGAGGACCTTGTAGGACTTGGCCTACACCCGGCTTGGTGAAGTAGTCAATGGCTACGAAAACGAACTCGTGCCCGTTTGCTTCTGCTTGGAGGATATTTTCCCTATCACGTCAATGCCCCAGAGGTGCAAGCGGACAGAGTCGTCATGCGGTACGGCAGTCATGAGGTGGGAGATGGTTGAGGTTGGCAAGCACCGGCTGGCATTTGTATCGCGGGATTCGGACGTCTTGAGAACGCGATGCATTTCCATGGAGATCCAGTAGTAACCCATTACGAGGGATCACTTGCATCGGGAACTCACTGGCATTCATGTGCGAGGACCGCGAGGGACCATTGTGGACTTCGGTCATCAACTCTGCGCTCTTTCTTGAGTGACACATAAGAGGAGTGGTCCTTGATGCAGCTTCTTGTATATGGATTGCCTCTCCTAGAATGACATGCTTGAGAAGCCAACCACCCGGGGCTTGCAAGCTTTTTGGCTCGACTCCTTCTTTTGAAAATTACCTTCTTCGTCTACGAAGAAGGCGACTCTCCGTCTTTGAAAGTGGTAAATACGATTATGCAAGGTTCCTTTATAGGCTCGCGGGTCCCGGGTCCACTTCCTGACGAGGAAGGCCGGGGCTCTCTTCACACCAGCTGCGAAGGGCTTTATGGCTTTTCCCTCGGGGATCTCTACCAATGAGGCTAGAGTAAGCTAGAGCATCTGCCCAGGCTCTGTTCTTTTCCACTCGGCCCAGTAGTGGAAAGTCACTTCTCGGAAATTTATCCCAGTCCAACTCCTCCATATGGGCATGATACCGTTGCGGATTAAGGTCTACAGATCTTCCACTTGTTGGAGACTTGGTTGATGTCCGAGTGAGTCTCCCAGTAAACTTGAGCTCCTTGACATTTTCTTTAGGCGGCCTCGAAACCGAGCGATACGAGGCTTCGTACTCGGCGTTTGTTCGTGGCGGGAAAGTTGACTTGAAAGGGCTATGGGGGTATGCTCAAATCTTTCGGATCGACCCGATAGCATTCCTACACTTCATTTTCTCTTTTGTTAGCGGCTCAGATAGAAGAACAAGCTGCCATCTATTTTCGGGCTCGAGCTGCCAAGATCCCTTCATGCGGAAGGTGGGGTTCGGGCCCTCTGTCTTCATTCTTGCAGGGAAATTCGCCGGGTGATCCGACAATGCTTGACCCTTGATGGCCTTTACGATCACATAGTTGATGTCGTGTGCGAGAAGAAGGACAAGCCGCTAGACGCATCGGAAAGAGGAAGGCATTGTCAAAAGATGTACTTGATGGGGTCCATTTTCGAGACCAAATTCACGGGGTGGGCTTGCGAGATAATGCTTGACTTGGAGGCTACCCGAGACCGAGTCACACAGAGAGTCTTTTCACACGGCCGAGTAATTGAGCTCGCTCCACTTGTAGCTTAGAAATTTGACAAAGTAAATGGCATTTTCTACGAGAGTCTTTCTTCTCTTGAGCAACGTATTAGCCCCATTGCCGTGTCTGTGCATGCCAGTGAGATAGAAACGAGAAGAGGCTTAAATGTCATGTGGGGGCATGAAATGCGGGGGGGATGTACTAAGTGATACCTTGATAAATTGAAGGCATCTTGGCATTCTTCGGTCCATTACGTGTCCACATTCTTCTTCGTGAGCTTGAAGATGGGCTCGCACATAGTAGTCAGCTGATTGTGGCAAAACGGGCTGTAATGTCTTTGCACCAATTTTCCACGCTGAAGCTTTTGACTTACATGCAGGTTTGAGGTGGCCTCGCTATCCATGATAGCTTTGATCTTTCGGGGTCAAGCCCGACTTCTATGCCTCGCTCAGTGACCATGACGTATGCCCGAGCGCTTTTCCCCTTGTCACTCAGAAGGTGCATTTGGCGGGGTTTAGTCTCATGGAGTCTTTGTCTCGACCTCTCGAAAAGAAGAATTTCCGTAGATCGACAAGAAGTGCTTTGCCCACCTTCTCCTTTGGAGTGGATTATCATGTCGTCTACGTAGACCTCAATCTCCTTGTGGATAAATTGTCATGAAAAAGTGCGGTCGGCGCCACTTTGGTAAGTAGCCCAGCATTCTTGAGCCCGAATAGCATTGCGTATATATGATGAGTTCCCAGCGGTGTGGTAAAGGCATCTTTTCTTGGTCTTCCTCGGCCATCTTGATGCGGTTGTAGCACAACAAAACCATCAGCGACAGGATTTGATGACTTCGTAGTTGGCGGTGGAGTCCTTTGAGGATGTCCTATGTTTAGCGAGAGGTAGTCGTCTTTGGGGCTGGCCTTGTTCGGATCTCGGAAATCCACACAGCGGCGCACCTTCCCGTTGGCCTTGATTCTGAGTGCACGATGTTGAATGACCATGTCGGGTATTGATAACTCGATGAATCCTACACTTCGGTTTAGCTTCTGATTTCTTCTTTGACTGTAGAGACCATTCGGCTTGATCTTTCTCAGTTTTGCTAGCACTGCGGCGCAGCATACGGGTGCTAGAGGGATTACGTGCTCTCTTGTCGAGCATCCTGGCCAGGCGTATCTTTGTATGACCATGCGAAACAAATCGAGCGTATTCTGCGGCGGCTCGATCAATCTGTCCCCTTTGACCCCACAGGAAGAAGCTTCCAATCGTCTCTTTAGGTTCCTCAATAGTACCCAGAGTTCGCACTTATCAAAACCTCCTCGGCGGCTCAGGCCCGGTTTTCCTCTTTTTCCACACGAAACACCTTAAAGATTTCTTTAATGTATTGTTCGTTTAATTGTGTTTGCATCTTGTTCGAATGATTCATTATTAAGCTGTTGTTAAGTTTTGAGTTAATTTATCATTTGTTAAGTTAGCGATAAGAGGATAATCAGAGAAAGATTTGTCATTTCATTCGAAGATAAGGAAAGATGACATCGATTACATTTTCATAATCCTCGGGCGTGAGGCCTTCGGATGACTACGGGGGCTGGAATTCGAAGGTGCTGACTCAGAGCGAAAAGACAACATAGACTGCGGACCTGCAACGCTGCTTGGCCCGACTCGAGGGGAACTTGACAAGGGTTGGGCCAGGGATCTCGCCTTCTTCTTGTTGTTGCCTGCTGGGGAGTATGAGGTCTCTTGCCGGCGGCGTTCTTGATGAAAGTTGGAGACTGCGGCCCTGATCAAAAGCTATGCCGGAAGAAAGTCATTAGCGAGTAGGTGCTGACAGGAAAGATGGTGAGAGGAACTAAAACAACTTGTTGCTTGATCTTTCGGCTAGCTCTTCGTGTATTGGACTCATTGAGGCCAGAGAAGGTTCGGCTCATCTTATCAATGCGGCTTGCTGATAGCTCATTTTCTCTTTCACGATCTTGGACACCACGACCTTGTAGCCGATGTATGCTTGATAGAAGGGTTGGCTTTGGATAATGCTTGATGAAGTCTTCTTCGAGAGGGTCTTAATTCTTGTGGCCCAGCTCACGTATTGATAGGCTTTCTATTAATTCTGCTTCTAGATGCTGCTAGCTTCTCATTGAACTTCTGATAGCCACTGAAATTCGGCACTTTACGCAGAGGATCGGCTGCATGCAGGGTATCGGGTGAGTTTGTGCTTAGGTGACGGGTTCCTTGACGGGTTCCATGGCATAAGCATGACGTAGTAGTCGAACTTGCACGAAGGCTACTCCCCAAAGTTCCTACGCTCTTGTCCCAGCTTGTATTATCTTTCCTTAAGCCTGGCTTTGTGTGGACTTTCTCTTCTTCTTCTTCCTTGAAGGAGCGTCCTCGTGATCCATTCTTGATACTGCATGCACTAGAGGCGGTCTTCGCATGATCTTGTACATGCATTACGAGATGTGAGGCTTGGAGTTGAGCTGGGATAGCCCCTCCCGTTGCTTGGTCATTTGGTGGTGGATTACCATGTTGGCCATTTTGACAACGAAAAGTGACACAGCGGGATTACGAGCGAAGCATCACGAGGATTGCAGCGCTATGAGTCGGTGACCGTGTTCTACGCAGCACTTTCTCATTGCGGGGAAAAGGGATAGGAAAGGTTTAGACTCGGGGTAGGTGTTTAAGGTGAAGGCTCGAGGCAATATGCAAATTAGAATCTTCAAGTTTACTTAAAAGCCAGAGTGTCTTTTATTAATATCTATTTGGTTGGAAAAGGGTTACGCCGCTTCTTTTTCACATGACTACTCACAGATCTGAGATCGATGGGTTAAAGTCATTCTATGTCTATAAGGCCTAAGTATTCCACTGTATTTAGGCCTCCCGAGGGGTGGACAGCCCGGGCGAGAAGTCCTATAGGGCACGCGGATCCCACGGCCAGTAAAGTAAACGCTCCTATCGAATTACAGCGGGTCGCCAGGACCATTCAGCGCACGGCGTGCGGATTATAGTCGAGCAAATGCGGGCGAAAGTCTCGTCTCTACTGCCTCGCTCGGATCTTCGACGGAGTTTCGCTTGACGGGCCAGCTGACGGTTTTTTGACTTTCGGTAATGTCAGAGAATATAATAGGCATGGGTCGGCGGCTAGCTGAGATGACAGCGGTGTCGCGTTGAACTTCGTTGCATACGCATGCTTGAAGTCGGAATCGAAAGTCAGTGCTTTGGGTCAAGATCTTGCCAATTTTTCCTTCTTGTCGGAATTTTGGCGGAGCCCCATTTGGAGTAGCCCGAAGATCTTTTATTTGTGGCAAAGACTTGGTGGCGGCTGCTACGCGTCAGGTGCGGGTCAAGATTGATAGTCGATGTCGGAGTCAAGATCCTTAGATTTTTCCTTGTCGGAATTTCGGCGGGAATTTCGCTTGAGCGAAAATCTTGGTTTTAGATTATGAGCTAAGGCTTGACCTTTACGTGGGTATGCTGGCCAGGCTATATGACACGGACTAGACCAAAAAACTGACGAAGTGCGGATTTTGAAACGTGTGACACGGTGTGCATTGGTCAGTATTTGTTTTACTTATTGGGGAGGTTAGGATGATTAGTGCGCGCCAGGAACATCGTAAAGGCATCAGTGGCCTGCGAGTTGGAACCACCCTCGGGGTTTGAAGGACGTGCGTGCAAAAGTGTACGGGATATATCGGGTGCGCGTAGTGTGCGGTCTCCTAAAAATGTTCCTTTTTGAGTTAAAAGCGAGATTTTCATAAATGTGTTTTAAAGGAATGATTTTCGGGACGGGGAAAATGCAACACATAAGCACGTAAATTTTAACGAGGCCCGATCGATCATGGTAGAACAGCCCCAGTACATAGAGGCTTGCTTGATTAACTATGATTTTCCTGGTGGGTACACATGCAAAGTGCTTTGAGGTCGTGTGGTCGAGAATCCTATGAGGGATTGGCGATGCATTGCGTGGATCAATTTTCCGAGGTTCACTCCTTTTGCTATTTTTTTCGGGTTGTTTCCCGTTTCAAAGTATGCACTGATTCCAAGATGCAAATGATGCAATGCATGGTAAAGAAAGCGGCACGATTAATGAAATCGGCGATGGGAGTAAATCGCTCCTTCGAAGGAAAAGCTTTTTGTATTTTTTTCAAAATTTTTTTAGAAAAGGGATGCTTTTGAGTACGTGGGATTGTTAAACCACCTTGTTATCCCAAGCCCCGGGTTAGGGAGCGATACGGGGAAGGGTAAGTGGGGTCCACCTATATACAGTATCGACTTTTGTTTTGAAAATAAAGCTTTTCTCCTTTGGGATGATCCCCAATGATGTCGCCAAGCTGTGAATGTGTGCCCGAAATTTTTGTTTATTGGAATTCATGAGTTTGAAGACATCAGAGTTATTTGAGAAACGAATTCGCCACGCCATTTTGATTACCTGCGAAACTTTGAAAAAAAGGTTTTATGGGTTCGGAGGTTAAGTTACCCACACCCAGGAAGAACGTTTGGCGTTCACCCAAAGTGCCCTTGCCTTAGCATGAGTCTCCCTAGATTTCATTAATCATGTTTGCTTACAACGTGCTTTCTTTGTGTGCATGTGTTTGAAAATAAGGGGGGGGGAATGTCCCAAGTTATCTTCCGGACAGTACAAACCATTTGTTGGTTGTCGCTCGGGATTCCTTGGAATTTATGTATTTGGGATTATGATCCCGTCCTCATCTTATGACTTATGATCATAGCATTTTAAACCTCGGGACCACTCGGGACTTGCGTGATCGAGAGGAAACGACTCTCTTTTGGGTGAAGATGAGGTTCTTTAGGAAAAGGAATGTCCTTAGCCCGTCAATCCCTGCGCTTTAAGACGGTCGAGCTCGTATAGAGGCTTCATACTTTCATTCTTAAGCGATAATCGGAGATATAGGGTTGGAGGTTATCCTTTTCCTAAAGAAATCATGAACCTTTAATGGAAAGGAACGATGCAAAGATGAGAACTTTTACACCGGTCCGTTCCAAGGTTGGGGAAAGGGAAATCTGCATGATAAAAAAATGACTCTTTAATGAAAAGATGACATTTTAGGTTTAGCGAATGATGCTTTTTTGATTTAAAGAAATGATCTTTATGCAAATGATGCATAAAGATTTGATTTTTATGCAAATGATGCATTGAAAAAGGGGTTTTGATACGAAAGGATGCATTTTTATTGAAAAAGATTTGATCTTTGTATCTGCAAATGATGCGTAAAGATAACATTTTTATTGGAAAATAGGGATTTTAGGTGCAAAGGATGCAC
Source organism: Adenophora triphylla var. japonica (assembly GCA_022495995.1). Taxonomy (NCBI): domain Eukaryota; kingdom Viridiplantae; phylum Streptophyta; class Magnoliopsida; order Asterales; family Campanulaceae; genus Adenophora; species Adenophora triphylla. The sequence continues at coordinate 265,614 of JAFEMH010003370.1, forward strand.
CTGTATGAAAAAGACTATTTTTTATGACAAATGAGGTCTTAATGCATGCTGAGGGGAAAGGGGGTGATAAAGATATGATCTTTATGAATAAATACCAAGTCCCAAGCAAGATATATATGAATACGATAAACGAAGTATATCAATTAAAATGCAAGGTTAGGGCGTGCGAGGTTACCGATCGTTTCCTTCGCTTATTCGGACGGAGCTAGGAGGAGAGGTTCTTCTTGGGTCTTGAGGAGGAGGGAGATGGCTTCTTGAGCTTCTTCTTCGCCTTCTTGAGCCTTGAAGGGTTTTTCTTCACGTGCGGTGCCCTATGGAGTGTGTGTGTGTGATTGTTTGTGTTGTTGGTTGTTGTTGAAATGGGTAGAGGAGAATTTCTGTTTATAGGCGATGTCTGGATAAGGGTAATGAAGCCGTGCGAGCTATGAGCCCACTGCAAAATGAGGCCGTGCGGTCTTATCCCATTGTGACTCGGCATTCTAGAACCATGCAAGGTGGCATTGTCCCAGAAGCTTGCTCCACTAATTAAGAAAAACGTGTTTTCTTAGTCGAAGGCTCCTACTGACCCTAATTTAAGATTTGAACATTCCGGGGACATTTAAGGAACACTAGGAAGGTCAGGGAATTACCGGAAAACTTACCGAAATGTCGGGAAAATTAACCGGAAGGCATGAGCCAGATTTGGGTACTTACACCTACAACTCCCTCACCTCCACTTCTCCCACTGCTTCCGCTCCCTCTCCCTCTGACTGGCATACCCTATTCCTTCTCATTCTAAACACTACACTCTCCATACTACCTAACCCCCCATACTCCCACCCCTCCCCCTCATAACCCCACCCCTCCCCCTACTCCCCCCCTAAACCCTATATCAACCAACCAACCATTACCCTCAACTTTGCCTGAAATAACCCACGCCCAGACAGCAGACCCGTGCAATCGCCCCTCAGCACCGCGCTATCCCCCCTTTTTCCAAAAACTTTGCGTGATCGCCCCCCTAAACCACGCGATCGCACCCTTTGTCCAGAGAATGAGCGTGATCGCGCCCCCTCAACCGCGCGCTCACCCTCTCCTTCCAGCAGCGCCATTCCCCCTGCCCATACTATCACAACCCGGTTATCCCATGGCATCACTAAACCTAACCCAAAATATGCTAACCTCTCTCTACTCACCTCCCCCAAGCCTCCCCCACCACCACAAACACAAGCTCTATCTATTCCCCACTGGTGTAATTCCATGATTGAAGAATTTCAGGCTCTCACTCGAAACAATACCTGGAACCTGGTTCCCCCTGCCACAGCTCACAACATTGTCAGATGTAAATAGGTCTTCTGCATCAGTATAACCCCGACAACACCATTTAGAAATACAAGGCTCGGCTTGTAGCCAAGGGATTTCACCAACAATCGGTGTTGACTACACCGAAACATTCAGTCCCGTTGTCAAACCCGCTACTGTCAGTCTCCTTCTCTCTCTTGCCACCACCAACCACTGGCTCATTCGCCAACTTAATGTCAACAACGCCTTTCTTCAAGGTACTCTCTCTAAAACTGTATTTATGACATAACCCCCCCCCCCTGTTTTGAGGACTCCACCAACCCTTCTTATGTCTATCATCTCTCTAAGGCCATCTATAGTCTTAAGCAGGCCCCTCGGGCTTGGTTTCAAGAACTCAAAGCCTACCTCACCACCTATGGCTTTCACCCCTCTTTAGCCGATCCCTCTCTTTTTATACTCAATAATACACCATCCCCCATCTATCTTTTGATTTATGTTGATGATATCACTATCATTGGACCGTCTCCATCCCTCCTCCAGTCCTTTATCACCAGCTTGTCAAATCGCTTCTCTCTTAAAGATCTCGGTCCTTTGTCTTACTTCTTGGGTGTTGAGGTTGTCCCCAACCAAAATGGAGTCCTCCTCTCCCAAACAAAATACATTCATAATCTTCTCACTCGTCACAACATGATTGACTGTAAACCACTTCCCACCCCTATGGTCACATCACCGTCTCTCACGAGGTCCACTACCACTCCCGCTGTCAACTCCACTTCATTTCGTGCTATTGTTGGTGGCCTTCAGTACTTGTCTTTCACTCGTCCTAACATTGCCTTCCCAGTTAACAAGTTTGCTCAGTTCATGCAAAACCCCAAACTTCTCACTGGGTTGCCCTCAAGCGGCTCCTCCGCTACCTTCATGACACTATGCACTTGGGTCTTCAGACCTTTTCCAAGTCGCATCCTTCCCTTCATGCCTTCTGTGATGCAGACTGGGCTGGTGACAAAGATGAATTTGTATCCACCTCTGGTTTCTTTGTTTATCTCGGACGCAACCCAGTTACTTGGTCCTCTCAAAAACAACGTGCTCTTGCCCGCTCTACCACTGAGGCCGAATTTCATGCCATTGCTGACACCACTGCTGAGCTTACTTAGGTTCGGAATCTACTTACTGAGCTCAGAATTACTTTATCCTCTACGCCAGTTATTTACTGTAACAACCTTGGTGCAACAACGTATTCTGCAAACCTGATTTTTCACTCTCTGGTGAAACATGTGGCTCTTTCATTTCACTTTATTCGTGAACAAGTTCAATCTGGATCCCTCCGTGTGCAAAACATTTCTGGTAATGATCAGCTCGCTGATGTTCTAATAAAACTACTCCCTCGTTTGCGCTTCTAACAACTCATTTCCAAGATTGGCCTTCTCCACGGATCGTCCATCTTGCGGGGGCGTATTAAGGATACATCTCCTCCTAAGGTTTCCTAAAGTTACTCAATCATTGTATTTGATTAGGACTCTTGTAAATATTCTACATATCCTTTTTATATTTAGGATAGGTAACTAAATATTGTATTTAAATTAGAAAAGTCAACATTGTATTTATAATAGGACTCTATTCATTGTACTATACTCCCTCCGTTCCGCCCGACTTAGGACGTTTAGGTTGGGCACGGGAATTAAGGAAAAAGTGTAAGTGGGTGGATATTGTGAGTATTTAAAAGTGATGTAGCGGTGAGAAAAAGTGGGGTAGGGAGTAATGAGTGAAAATTTGTTGTGAGTGTAAATGTGGGTCCCATTAATAAAGTACTTTCCATTTTCTGTCTGATGGGACGTCCAAAATGGAAAAATGTCCTAAGTTTGACGACGGAAGGAGTATATTTATAAGTTGTAAATAAAAGTAAGTTTGTGTTGGGATGCCTTGAATGGTTCAGTATGCGAATGGACACATTTGGGCTCAAATTTCGTATCGACGGGCCAAATTTGTTTTAGGATTTCTAATTAGGGTTAGAAGATTACTATATATTCTCAATTATCTCTATTTACTCTACTGTAATTTGGTAATTTGAATTCTACCTCCTAATAAAATATGTTCCCTTTCTGCCCGTGGACAACGCATCTTTTGTGAGCCACATAAAACTGTGTTACTTATTTATATTTAGTGTTAACATATTGTTAGTGTTAGTAAACCACGTAAATCTAACAGTTTGAAATATGACTAATCATAATATGTTCCTTAGTTGTAGCGAATGGATCCTGTGTTGTACTGACCATTCCGAAAAGGTTAGCATATTGTAAGCGTAAAGATTCTAGCTTTGAGTGAAATAGCCAGCTGCGGTGAAGTTGGTCGAAAATTGATGCCCAACAACCACAGCCTTTCAAATGGGGACTCCTCAACTGCAAGATTTTCAGTATCAAAATAGCCCTAAACTTGTAAATAAAGTCGAAAAATGAAAAGTCTCCTTTCTCGATGGAAGGTAAATGTGGTCCGAGGTCTTATCGGCTTGATCTCGACTGGTATGTCTTGTAGAGGGTGGGGGTCTAAATCATGATAGTTCCTCAACCATGTGAGCAGAACTAGAAAGATTGCAACTATATATAGGGGCTACCTGTTTGTGGTCCTTTTTCTGCTAAAGATTGGATCCATTTTATACTAACATAAGGGATTTCTTTCCTTTTTCACACTTGTATAATTGCAAGATGTCACATTTTTCAGAATCCATGATAACAAATGCTTCTATTACTGTAATCCAGTTCAACACTGGCTGGAGAGAATGATAGAAAGCACCATCTATTGCAAAAAGGGTTATTATGTTCCAATACTCCCTCTGCCCCAAAATAATTATCGTCTTTCTCTGAATAAGAAAAAAGTCTTGACAAAATTTTACAATAGTACAAGCAATGGTACACTTTACATCATTTGAGAAGTTATCTGCGACATTTATTATAAGACTTAAGAAGTTTTTTCTTTCTTGGCCATAGGACCAAGATATTCCCAAGTAACATATAACGCGGGGCAATGTTAGGGGCACAAAAAAATGTCAAATTTGAAGGCAGTTGGCAAAACTTGATTGGATGTTGAATTAATGAGTATTGTGGCCTACAATTACATCATCCAATCATTTGTTGACAACACTGTTTGTGAGCAAGATTAAGCTGTCAATGTAACAGCTAAAGATGGACTGATACCCATACTGAGTTTTTGGTTTAAATAGAAGCAAACTGGAGAAAGGATCAGTAATAAATTAGGTTAACATAAATGATTTCAGTCTGGCATCTCATCACCACATGAAACCCTAGCTTCTAACAGTACAAACACTTCAAATGATACAGCTTTACCAGGTCAATTAAATTTACATATACGATATAAAAGTTCCATCTCTTATCAGTTCTTCCTTGAGACCAACGTCTCATGTATTTAGCTGATGGGAAGATTTGACATAATAAGTGATAAGAGAAAGTTCATATCATATGAGAAGAG